>PVIJ01003939.1:0-125996 GCA_004024925.1 Scalopus aquaticus | reverse complement strand
CTGGGCTCACACAGCTCTGATGGGCGTGCTCTGGGAGCCTGCCGCCATGGCCAGCAGCCTCCTCCCCACAGCCCCTGAAATCACAGCCTCTCGCCTTGACAAAGAAACCATGGAGACAGGATCTGGGGGCCGAGCCAGTCAGCTGGTTTGTCCACCCAGTTCCTGCAAATAACCGGCTTTGTCCCACAGACAGGAGGCCCCACCTGCCAGGGACCTTCAGTGAGGCTCTTCTGGAATTCTCCCTGGGGCAGAAACCTGAGGCCAGGTAGGGAGGAAGTCCCTCCCCGCAGATGACTGATGCCATGGGGACAGCCACAGGCTGAGATTTCCCCTCCTGGCCGTCAGGCCTGGTGCCCTGGGTGTGGAAGAGCCACAGCTGGACGGTCATTTCTGAGACAGTCTTCCTCTGACAGAAAGAGGGAAGGGCATCTAGGCTTGGAGCCAGCGCCTCCTAGTAATTCATGGCTGCCCAGCTGCAGGCCCTGTTGGGGGCGTGCTACTGGGGGTCCATGGACACACCTGGAATGTGAGTGAAATTGTGAGAGGGATGATAAAGGATTTTCTGGAAAGTTCCCTGACTGTCATGGAGGTCTGGGGCCCCCACCCTTTCCCCCAGCATGTAGGTGATGAAGGTTCAATTTTCCCACAAAGGAAGCAGCAGAGTTCGGGGTTGAGGTGGGGATGGGGGAGCGAGACAGCCCCTTTCTGAGTCCTGGAAAGGGGTGTGTTCAGACCCTGGCTGACGACTTTCCAAACTACCACTGAAGCCTGCATCCCCACACAATTGGCCCCTTTCACCGGATTTATCCACCCTCTTCCCCTTCCCTTCTGTATCCACCTTTTCATTCTTATAGGCTAAGTATTTGTTTTGTTTGATCATTGTTTTACTTTTTTATCTTCCACATATCAGTGAAGTCATACTGTGTCATTCTCCATACTGTGACTTATTTCTTTTTTAAAAAAAGATTTATTTTTATTTATTTATGCATAGAAGAACTGGGGTGTAGGCCAGAGGTGCGGGGAGGGGGGGAGGTGAGGTTTCTGAGAGGATTCACCAGCAACAGAATGGGGAGCAGAACAGGCAGATCTACTAAAATACACTGCTGAGGGGAACAGCGGGCGAGATAAGGGCAGTCTGCTGCGCCATGTGGGAAGCTCCCTGGCTGGGGATCTAACTCATGCTGCAGTGGCTGGGGATACTTGATAGCACTGAGACAAGCTCTGCACCTCCAGGGAGACCCATACTGCGACTTATTTCAAGCATAATTCCCTCTAGGTTTGTGTTGCAGTGAGATTTTATCTTTTTTTAAAGCTGAATAGTATTCCATTGTGCGTGCATTCGCATGTGTGTGCAACTGTCTCACACATTCCATGGACCAGTATATTAAAAATCAGTGTTACGTCAAAAAAAAAAAAGTTAGACCTGTGAATTGGCTCTGTCACCTTCTACTCATAAAGGTTTATTGACTTTCCTGCTCTTAGAACAAAAACCAAACTCACACTGGCCTCAACTCTAGGTTTCACCCCTCACTGTTGACCCCCTTGGTCTCTGGACCCCAGCACTCTGGCCACTCCTCATCCTCAGAACACAGGTTCTCTCACCTGCCTCAGGGCCTCTGCACTGATTGCAGTCAGCCAGCTTTCGTGGACTCTCTCCTCCTTCAGATCTCAGCTCAAATGTCACCTCCTCAGAGAGGCCCTCCTTGGCCTCCCCATCTAAATCTCTTCCAGTGTACCATGAGTCCCCGGGAGGATGGGACCTTGTCTATTTTGTCCCTGTAGGATCCACAGTCTTGAAGGAAGGTGCTCAGCAAATAGGGCTTGAATGACTCACCCTGCAGACAATTTTCTCCAGGCAGTGATGGAGGGGTCTAGGGATCTGTGGGCTAATCATCCTCCTCGCTGCCCTTTATCAACACCCTCTAGGTGCCAGGCCCTGGCCTAGTTCTTTGCCCATGGGGTTGCCTTCCTTGACTCAAGGGGAGATCAGTGTCCCTGCCTGTGGATGGAGGATTGATTTCCCTAGAATCATAACTACAAACCAGGGGCTGGTTACAGTGACAAGAGGTGTCCAGCATAGATTGCCTGGGCTGGGAGGAAGTTTTGCCCCTTCTAATCCCTGCTTCTATAGATGAGGAAACTGAAGCCCAGAGGTGGAAAAAGTCTTGCCCAGAGTCACACAGCAGAATGGGCAGAACAAGGAAAGGCAGCCTGAGAGCATGACCCTTTCAGCTGTTCCTATTGACATGTTGAAATGGGCCCTGCTGCAGTTTTAAGAACAGGGAGCAAAGGAAGGTGCTGTGGTTTAACTGCATGCAGAGCTAGGTCACCCCTTGGGGAGCCCTAGGCAGGTTGAAGCATCATAATAATTAAAAATATTACTAAAAGTGGGCCTCCCTGGTGGCTCAACGGGTTAAGTCACAGCACTATGAAGCTAGCCAGTTTCACTGCAGCACAAATTCAATCCCCGGCCAGGGAGCTTCCGACATGGTGGCGCAGCAGACCTCTCCTGTCTCACCTGCTGCTCCCCTAAGCAGTGTAGTTCAGCAGATTCGCCTGCTCTGCTCCCTACTCTGTTTCTGGTGAATCCTCTCACCCACCCCTACCCACCCCCATCCCCGCACCTCTAGCCTACACCCAGGCTTGTATGCATAAATAAATAAATCTTTTAAAAATATATCACTAAAAATCATGCATTGAACATCTTCTATGAGTCAGGCATAGGCCCCAGGGTAGAGGTGTTCCCATTCCATCTTACAGATGAGGAAACCCAGACTCAAGAGTGAAGTATTGGCTTACCCGGATTTCACAGCTACAGTTATAAAATCCCAAACTGGCTCGGAGGTGGTGGTGCTGCTTAAACTGCAGTCATCGTAGATAGGAGCGGTGGGAGAGCAGCGGCAGGCAGCGGGAGTAGCCAAGTAAAAGGACACTTTTGGTGCGTTCCGACGGCCACAAAGAGGCTGGCCTGAAGTCAGAATCCCAGAGCACCCACTTGAGAGGCTTAAATTTTCCCAGCAGTGTTCAAAAGAAGCTCATTTGCCCGTTCCGCACACGAGGTCGGCGACAGGGAACACGGGTTGCGGCGGCGGCTCCGGCGCAGTCAACAGCGCCACCTACCGGGCTCTGTCGGAGCTGCAGGCGGCCGCGCGGAGTGGCCCGGACAGTCCAAAGTCTGCAGGTGCTGACCAGGGGACCGCACGCACCAAACAACCAAACCTAGGGGAGTTGTTCCTCCTCCATAATCCTCCTTCCCTTAATCCCTTGCAAACGGTGAGAACTAGCTCAACAATGAACTATTAGGCAGCCAGGCGCCTGCCCAACCAGTTAGTATCCCCAGCGGAAGGATGAGGAAACTGAGGCTCAGAGAGGTGCTCGTGGAGGGCCACTCAGCTAATAAACAGCAGAGCAGGACTCCAGTACTTCATCGTGTCTCCATAAGTCGTGTCGCCCCACGTCACATAAATATACCGTGCAGTTTCACTCAGCAGTTACTACTTAGCTTTTTATGCTTCGGATGCTTCTACCGCTTTGCAAAAGTCACACTTCATAAGCCTCATAACCTGCGTGTGAGGTGGGTATCAGCAGCAACCCCATGTTACATAAAAGGAAACGCATGCACTTTTTACAGCTGAGCTTCAGTTCTTTGTCCACAATACTAGACAAATATTGCAATGGATTTGAATTACTGCTCAGTGAAGTTGAATGAATCAGTGAGTGAGTCAACCCTTGTCAAATTTTGGGTTTCATTTGGGTTTCTGTGCACTATCAGGTTCCCGACGTGGACAGGTGGCTTCTCACAGCGGGACTGTTCTGGCAGGAAGGTGTGGGACGCAGGCTGTCAGCTGGTCACAGGCAATACGGAGTTTGATGTGCCCCCCGGCCTGGCTGGGTTACCCCAATGAGTCCTCTCACCCCTTCTCCAGGGAGTTCAGTTGCTTCATCTGATAAGTGAGGCTGTTGATGCCCCATCTCAGGATGGCTGTGAAATTATGTGTGTAAAGTGCTGGCATAAAATCTGGCATACAGCTGGTGCTCAGTGTGTGTTCCTCCCTCTCTGCCTGGATGGAATGTGGTGCCAATCTGACGAGGATGAAATGGGAAGGCGCAGCTGCACTAGCTTTGTCTCTGGGGTGAAAAACTTGAAGTACTCCCGGGGGCCTGGCAGGTGCCAGGAGCGAAGGAGGCTTTCCACGGGATATGATGACCTTCCACTAAGAAATTGCCCTCAGTTTCACTGTATTTTGTTCGAGAACAAAGAAGATCCCTTTTCAAGGAAGGTGCAAAACTTTTTAATTTGTTGGCAGAATTTTCACATTTCTAGGAAACCCAAAGGGGAAAAACCGAAAAAGCACCTGGAGCTGAGATCAAGTGGCACTCCTACTAGCAGCAAGATTAGAAAACACCATGAAATCTGACACAGCAAAGTTTTGTTTTTTTTTTTAAGATTTATTTTTATTTATGCATACAGGCTGGGGTGCAGGCCAGAGGTGTGGGCGGCGACAGGGTTCACCAGAGACAGAGTGGGGAGCAGAACAGGCAGATCGATGGAAATACACTGCTGAGGGGAACAGCGGGCGAGGCAGGAGGGGCCTGCCGCGCCATGTGGGGATCTCCCCCGCCGGACGTCAAACTCGAGTCTTTCCACAGCATTGTGCTTAACTGCTGCTTACCCGGGAGGCCCTGACACAGCAAAGTTTAGATCAGGTGTCCATCCCTTGGCCATAGCAGAGGGCGTCTTCCAAACTGGATACGTAATTATGTACAAGACCCAGGAAGAAGTTCCATCATTTTCAGGTCAAGTTCAAATGCCTCCCTTGGTAGTATGCCTCACACACAGACTGCTCTGGGTCAAGCCACTGGGCCTTTGCCCACGCCTTGGAGTGTCCCCTGCCCCTCCTTTCTCATGCTCCGCCCAGCCCAATCTTCCAGCAGGTTCAGTGCACATCCCAGGACGTGGCCCTAGGCTCCCTCTGGGCACTGACCCCTGTACATTATCACAGCTGATTTACTGGTTCATCTTGTCCACGAGACTAGTGGCTATGTAGATTAGGACCGAAGTAAAATATTTACTTTACTACATTTAGTTCTGTATCAGAAAAAGCATCAGTCCATGATAAAGTGCAAATAACCACTGGTCCCAGGTTGGGGAGGCAATGTGGGCTGAAGACTGAGGTAAAGTGGAGTAGACATCTGTCCAGCCCAGGGGTTAGTCATCTCTTAGCGCCTGCCAGAAGTTTGATCTTTCAAAAACAGCTAGAAATCAAAGTGAAATTTCCCCAATTTCTGAATGTGGCAACCGGTTTTTGTTTTTTTTTTTAAGCCAGGAAGGCAAAAAAACAGGTCCCTAATTTGTAAGCTCTGAACCAGGAAAACAAAAATCAAGTACCAAAACACACAGAGATGTGATTCCAAAATAGAGATTTGTTTATTAAGGATTATTTATTTTCTGCATAAAAATTACCAGTCGTTCCTCATTGGGTTTTTAACACACATCAATTCCTTTGGGGGTTGCTTTGGTTACCCCAACACTTTAAAAAATACAGCTCTGTTTAGCGCCAGGAAGGACAGTTAAGGCAATGAGGCATTTTCTTGGGTCTCAGCAGCTGGAGGGGTTCATCCTCTCCCCCTTGAGAGAATACATGTGGTAGGTAGTTTCTTAGGTTGGAAAAGCTGTCCCTGAAGAAGATAATTATGTGGAAGAATGCAAATACAGTCATCTATGGTCAATTATTCGTGCCTGATAGTTTTAAAATACTCCCACCCATCAAAGGCTTGCTGGTTTCAGGTTCTAAAAAACCCGTCTGGCAAGACAGTAAGAGCGGGCTGTGTGATGACATTGCTGGGCCACCGGCCTGTGGGCTGTGTAGCCCCCGAACACACGCCAGCTTGCTTAAAAAAAAAAAAAAAAAAAAAAAAAAAAAAAAGCATAAAAGCAGTCCTACCCCATTTCCGATCAAATTCATCATGGTCCTTAAAAATACCCAAAACTTCATTCAGGCAGCTTCTCATCAGGACATGTGCATATTTTTAAGGTGAGGCATAGGACACCATTCCCCCAGAAAGGGGGGAAAACTCTAGGACTTGATTTATTAGAAACATTAATTGATTTTTACCACACTGAAATGAAGGTTTAAAGTCAGTCTGTGCTGTTGTGAAATTCAAAGGAGATTCGAAAGTTGGATGGTTATTTATTGCTCCGTTAGAATAGACCCCAAAATGACTTTAAAAAACCAGGGCCAGGCCCTGCAGACCAGGCCAGAACAGCCCACTTTGGGGGCCGCCGGCCGGCCGGCCGCCTGCTAGATTCACAGTGATTCGGGTCTGCCTGTTCCTGTGAGTGGCTGGCCCGCCTACACCTTGTAGTTGAGCTCGGCGTTCATCTTGGTGTACATCTCGTAGATGACGTCGATGGTGGCTGTGAAGTTGACCAGGAAGAGGCGGGTCTTCTCCAGGCACTCCTCCTCCGTCACATTCTGGCCCTTGGAGAGCGCTTTCAGGAAGTCGGACTTATAGGGAGCTGCATACAGCGCTGCCTTGAGACGGGGAGAAGGGAAGGCGGCATGGGGTTAACTGGGACACCAGGCTAACAATGAAGGGGTTCTGGACAGGCCTTCCCCGGAGGTGCGTGCTGGGCAGGGGTCTGTGCTGTTTTTGGCATTGGAAGGGAAAGGACAAGGGAGTTGTGTTTTCCCTTCTACCCCCGCGAGGGACAGTGAGGAAGGACACCAGCTTTGGGGACAGACAGACCTGGGTTCAAATTCCAGCTTGTGCCGCCGACTAGCTGTGCACCTTGAGCAAGTTACTTAGCCTCTCTGAGCCTCAGTTTCCTCATCTGTAAAATGGGAATCATAATGGCACCCACCGATGGGGATCACCTTTGTAAGGACTGAGGAGCTTTACACAGAGTGCTCAGCATAGCACCAGGCACACAGTAGGTGCTCAGCCTGGATAAGCCTCTTCCCTCAGGGGTCTCTGCTCTGGACAAGGCCAACAGCATCCTGGGGAAATCCATTTTCTGAGCAGGGGACAGGATGACTAATCTGTGCAGTGGCCTCTTTTGTCCTTCAGGGGGCGACACTTCCCATTAAGTGTCAGAGAAGCCCTGACAGAACCAGAAATTTGCAGAATTTCAGAGCCAGGATGAAAGACACAACTGGAAAAAACGCTTTGTCACGAGTTCGATAGCGTGAGGAAATCACCAGTAACGATAGCATTATGAATCAAAATATTAGCTTTGATTTACTGAGTGTAAATGTAAACCACGAGCCAGGCACTTTAGGTAGTTTAACTTGTTTAACCTTCACAATCACCCTTCGAGACAGGGAAGGTTTTATACCTTCTGAAAGATGAAGACACTGAAGCCCAGGGAGAGAGAATCCAAGTCCCCCACTTCTTACTGCACGCCCTTGAGCAAGACACTTAGCCTCTCTGAGAGTCAGTTTCCTCGTCTGTGAAATGGGCACGTGTGTGTGCAGATGATGAGCCTCGGCAGCCTGCCCTGGGCCAGGCACACAAGACTCGCCCTCCTCACTGAGGGCCACACACTCTGGAGAGGGCAGGGCCTTTGAGACGTCCCTCTCCCCCAGACTGCCCCCAGCTTTGCTGGGATGGACGGCTCAGAGTTGGCCACGTTTCCTATGTGGTGACCGGCCTCTTCCTGCTCGGACACAGGCTCTCAACCCCACCTGACCACAGTCTGTGCTGTGAGACCAGGGCCTCGATCCTGATCCTCATGGGGATGGGGGCAGGCAGCGGGGCTGCGGGAGAAATGGTGGCCACTGCACGCAGGGTGAGATGAGGGGGCAGTGAGGGACAGGATGGCCAGTGACAGCGTGCAGGACCCCCAAGGCCTTCTTGGTGTCTCCTGAGTGGGCCTTGCAGCCGTGGGGCCTCAGGTCACCGGGCTGGTAGTGAAGCCCTGGCCAATGTCACCCCAACACAAGGCACCAGGACGCTGTGGGCAAGTGTCCTTCCTGGGCATTTTTTCTCTCCCAGCCCAGGGTGAGGATTCAGACGGAACCTGAGGGGGTGAATCAGACATCCCCACGCCACCCTGCACTCCTCTGAGTCTCCACAGGGGTTTCTCTCATACCCGCCCTCAGGTCTCATAGCACCTGCGCAAAAATACCACAGAGCATCTGTGCCCCAAAGGGGTTCCTCAGCACATCATCTGCTCAGGCCCTTCCTGGGCCCAGGTGGGCAAACACAGGTTCCCAGGGACTAAGAAGGGACAGAGCACCCCGCAAGCTGGTAGTCCCTGGGCCTGTGGGGGCAGCTCACCTGGAAGATCTTCTGCACAATCCAGCCATGGTACTTCTTCAGGGCCATCTCGTAGGCCTTGGTGGCATTGACACGGATGAGGTTGGGGTGGTTCTCGTCCCGGTCCCCATCGCAGATGCTCTGGAGGAAGACCTGGATGAAACGGAGGCCTCTGCGGCCAGAAGGGAGATGGCTTGAGGGCTCCACATGCTGCCGCCTGCCTGCCAGCCGGCGCCCCCTGAGCATGGCGGACCCTGATGGATGCCGCGCTAAGCAGCCACCGTGAGCCAGGGATCGTGTGCGCAGAGGCCGCATCACTCCCCGTTACCTTTACGCTGGCTCACTGGCTCGCCTCACCTTACCCCAAGCACCGGCCACACTCGGCCTGGTGCTGCCCCTGCCCGTGTGCCTGCTGGGCAAGAAAGTCTATGTGGCCAGGGTCTGGGCCTGCCTTGCCCATTTCCACGTCCACCTGGCTTCTCGTGGGCTGGCATGTGGCAGGCGGGCAAGAGTGCTGAAGGACTGAAGCCACAGTGCCGGGCCTCAAGGGTTCGTGGACCACGGGTAGTGGACACACGGGGACACTGGGGCCCTATGCCAGGGCGTCCCTCCTGCGCCATTGCCCTGAGCCCCCGTCTGCAGCCTCTGGTGGCCACTGGAGCCCTGTGTCCAGGGCTAGAGCCAGGAGAAGGGTGTGGGGCATGGCGAGGCGAACAAATCAAAAATCAGATCACTGCCAGCTCTTTGTGCACATGGCCTCACCTCTGCTGCTCCCCTCGGCACGATCAAGCTTGGCACGATCAGCCCATTTCAGAGGCAAAAACAATGAGGTCCTGAAAGGCTCACCTGCCTTGCCCTCAGGTGGGCTCCTTCTTTTACTGTCCCTACTGCCCCCTTGGGGACAGGGCATAACTACTGATAAAAGAGAACCGTGTAGCTGGGAGGGGCAGCGAGTGCCTGAGCTCCCCGAGCCTCGGCGGCCTCACCTGTGAGATGAGAACAGCTGCACGTGGCTTCCCGTGCCTGCTGTGAGGCCAGTATGATGCGCACAGCCAGGCTCACATCCCACATCAGGAGTCAGCACAGCACCCAGATGAGGGGCTCGCCTGCTCTCTTGCTGTCCCTTCGCAGCTCCTGCAGCTCCCGCCTCTACACTGCCCACAGGACACATCTGTACTACTAGGTAACATTGTCTCAAGATGCTAGGCTTTAGTCAAGAAGCTCTCATAGGCCTCCCTGGTGGCCTAGGGGTTAAGTCTCAGCACTATCACTGCAATGGCCCACTGCAGTGGCCTGAGTTTGATCCCTGGCCAGGGAAGTAACCCACATGGCACAGCAGACCTCTTCTGTCTCTTCCGTTGCTCCCCTCAGCAGTGTATTTCAGTCAATCTGCCTGTTCTGCTCCCCATTCTGTCTCTGGTGAATACTCTCAACCCCTGCACCTCTAGCTATACCCTAGTTTTAAATAAAAACTTTAAAAAATCAGTTTTCATTAAATACAATCTACCTTGGATATGACGTGCCACCTCTGTGCAGTGCACGGCCTGGGCAACTGTACCAGGCCAGTCAGTCATGGCTTTGCCCTGGGCACATGATTTGGCCTCCAGAAGTCCCTGTCACCTCCTCTGTGAGACGAGGGTAAGCAGCACACCTAATCACGGCACGTGAAATTCGAGCAGGGGCGCCAAGAGCTTAGTGCGCTGCCCAGGGCACACACTCAACACCACACCTCTGACAGGACCGGAACCAGAAAGCACCAGAACCAGAAAGCACAGGCAGGCAGACCTCGGCCCTTGGGATGCCTTTACTCAGGCATTAACTAGCGCCACACCAGAAAGCGTCACGGAAGTGACCTTCCTGCGCAGGCAGAGCTGCGGGCAGGGTCCGGCAGTCACGCACACGCAGCCACCCTGCCCAGACAGTCACCTTTTCAGCCACATCAGGGCCAGCGTGGCTCCCACTTTGGGCCACTCTGCTCCATGCATTTCCTTCTCCACCTCCAGGATGTTTTGCAGGGTCCGGAACTTGGTTGGGTTGGTGTCATAGACGGCCTTGATTTTCTGAAATGGAGCACATGGGGGTTTCTATTCTCCCCTTTCCTTTTCGCCCCCCATAAACAGCCAGCCAGTGTGCTGGGCTGAGGCGCACCCCGCGGGCACCCTCTCCTTCCCACCAACCCCAGGAACAGCCGGAACAGCAGCAGCAGTGTTTGTGTTTACCATAACCACCTTGACTGCCCCCATTAGGGGCAGGGACCTGCAAGCACTCTGTGGGCGCTGCCTTATTTGTCAGAGCCACCCTGACTTGCTATCATACCCCAATCTGCAGATGAAGACTGAGACTCAGAGGGAAAGACACGTGGCTCAGGTGCGTGTGGGGGGAGGGGTTCCAGCACAGGTGGCCCAGAGTCTGCGTTCTCCAACCACCGCTGATGCACCTCAGACACCAAGTATCTGTGGACAAGCAGCGACGGGCTCTTAGGGTTCAAAGATGCTCAGGAACAAAGGCTTTGGAGCCAGGCAGGATGGGTCTGAATCCCACTTCTGCCACTTCCTCGCTGTGTGACCACAGGTGAGTCGTTCAACCTCTCTGAGCCTCAGCCTCCTCGTCAGCCTCCACTTGCTCAAAATGGGGATAACGACAGAACCAGTTTCAAAGGTCTGGTGGCATGAAGAAATGAGATAATGCAGGCACCCGTGACAGGCCCTAAGGCCTCTTCAAGGGCAGAGGGTCTGTGGGAGGGGGACGGCATCAGAAAGTCCCAGAACTGGGGGATGGAAGGGCCAGGCCACCACCTGTGGACTTTCTACCCACTTCTCATTTGATGGATAAAAGTACCCTAGTATGTTCCTTCTCAGGGTCAACCCAGCAGACCGCGGTCGCCATCAGGCTGTGACTGGATGGCAAGACTAAAAAGCAGGCCCCAGAACCTAAGCCCTATGTCAGCCAAGCAGGGGCCAAGCCTCTTTTCCAGGTCTCCTTCCTGTTCCCAGCCTGGGGAGATTGCAGGGGAGCTGGGCGCTGGTGACCAGTGGGCTTCAATTCCCGATGTGGCTGCGGGACCCAATACTTACTGTGATGTTGCCACTTATATCCGCCTTGATGGGCGTGAACACTGGGGACCCGAAGCAATCTGGGGACAAAACAAGAAGAGAGATTTAGACTCCCAACATGGACCATGGTGGTCTGGGGACAGGAGAGATGTCACACAGTGTGGTTAGGAAAAGGTCAAGCTGTTTATAAGTGTTAAAAGGCTCACGGGCAAGTAAATTTGCAGTGCTGAGCTCGAGGTGAAACCAGTCTCCTACTGCAGGCCTTGTCAGAGCCTTGAGAGTGAGACTGGAATATCTAGAGGGCAAATCCAAATCCTTTTACCCACAGTACCTCTTCCCTCTCAAACAGTGCTGTGCAGTAAAACTTCCTGTGATGACAGGAACGTTCTGCACCCGTGCTGTCCAACACATGCGGTCACAGGTCCCTCGCAATGTGGGGAATGGGACTGAGGGGCTGTGACTTTGTAACCTGAACTTTCCATTTAGACTTAGCCTCATGCCGCCGTCTCCATACCGGAGGCACAGTGTCATATACCATCTCGTGGGACGAAGGCCCTGAGAGACCCAACAGATCACCACTAACTAACCAGCTGGCCAGGAAGGACATCTGTGTGCTGAACTCCAGCCAAGGTGAGTTGGGATAAGAGGGATGGAATTCTAAACGATGACCTTCTTGTTCATTCTTCTCAGCTCATGAGAAAGAAATGAGCCAAAGACCCAGAGTTTCCATGGTTCTGCGTATCAGCCTAAGTGCCCAGAGGACACTCACAAGGGTTCACAGTCACTTAACGAGGGGCTAAAAGTCAGCTCTGAGATGGGGTCTGGGGGGCAGAGCACGATGAGCTTGGGCTCAGCTCCCCACTCTGCATGCACTGGCTATGTGAGCTGGGGCCCCCCTTCAGCCCAGTGCCTCAGGGATCCCCCCAGCAAACACGGCAGCAGATTGATCAGAGAGGAGCCCCGAATCTGACTTGACTCTTCTAAGATACACATTTTGTTCGTTTCTGGAGTCAGAATGCTCTTATCTGGAGGTGTTTTTCCTTTCTTGGTGGTTCATAAAACAAAAGAGGCACCTTAATTAAAATAGGTGACAACTTCAAGTTGATGGAGGTGGACCCGAAGTTGGCGGTGCCTGGGACTCTGGGGCGTGAGATGAAACCCGAGCAGGTTGTGGCCTGCCACCACCCGTGCCTTCCTCTGTGACCCCCTTGGCAGGCTTCACAGGGACCGCCTTGCCAAGGGCAGGGCAGAGCAAGCGTGAGGGAACTGCCATTCTGGCCTCAGCAGGCTGAACGTGGACGCCCCCTCAGAGCCTGCGGACAGACAGCTGTGCCTCCCCACACCTCCTCACTGTCCTCAGTGCTGGGTCCACACTCCCGCCACGCCCGATACAGACCCAGCGAGACAAGGACCCCAGGCAGGTCAGAACTGGATACCAAACCCACAGGAGGAACGTCAGTGCCAGCTTCCCCTCACGGGGGGTTGGGGGGGCAGGCAGGGGCCTTGGCGCGTGTACCAACTGACCACTCAGAAGTAGAGGGCTGGGGGAGGGACATCTGCGGGCTGAGTTCCACCCAAGGTGACCCAGCACACCTGGCTGGCCATCTGGAACATTCTCACTGCAGCTGTTAAAAGAGGTGCGTTGGGGAAATGGCATTCGACATTTTAAATGCTATACCCTGTAACCCAATGGAAAGAAAGTGGGTTAGGGATTCAAACAGAAGGGGTTTGTACCCTAACCCAGCTCACTCCCCAGGTGAGCCTGCCCCTCCCGCATGCCTCAGTTTCTTCACCTGCATTGTTGTACTAACAGCTACATTTGTTAAAACTGAGGAGAACCCTAATTTTTTCATAGTCTTTTTAAAAATCTATTTTAATTACATAAAAACGCATCACTTTTAAATAACGCATTGAGTGCAGTTAGCAGAGCGCCCAGCACATGGACGCGCACAAAATGGGTTTTGATCGTGTTCCCCACTTCCCAGCCTGACTAGCCCCAGGCTCCACGGTCCTCAGGGAGCCACATCTGGCCTGTGCCCCGGGCCACATCTGCTCTCCTCCCTCCTCGGGCAGAAACCCTGGGCATATTCCCTGCCAGGCAGCGCCTCTATCTACTTTCTCATAGCGAAGACTGACCCACGCCTCTGCTCCAGCCATGATGGCAGAAAACACGGGGGAGGGCCGGGGCCTCAGTTTCCCTGCCTGTGAAATGAGAACACTCCCCCGGGCCGCCTCGGCGGATGGGTCGCTGTGCCCAGGAGCATTTTCCTGGGAGGAGGGGGTTCAGGGCTGGCCAGCTTTCCTTGCCAGTGGGGTCGGTTTTCAAGTGGAGCCTTCCCGGGAGAGGCGAGCGGCACCGAGGCATAACAAGAGACTGTCAAGAGACCGTTGTCAGCCCGGGGAGGTTGCTTAGCTTCTCTCTAAACACACAGAGCAGAGATGTGGGGAAATGTGACGCTGGGCTCTTTGACGGCCTTGGGAGGTTCCAGTGGCCCTGCCCTGGTGGCCGGGAGAGAGGCTTTGTTTGGAGATCTCCTGATGCGTGATGCGGGGCGGAAGCCACCCTTGTCGGCGGGAGCCAGGCTGGACGGCGCTTATCGTGGCCAGGGCCGCCATGCACAGGGGCACAGTTTGCTTGACAGCGGGGTAGGAAAGTGGGGCCTGGAGTGTATTTCTGAGCTGGGAGCAGAACAGAAGCAGAGAGAGGGGGCAATGGGTCCAGAAAGCCAAGTGACTTGCCCAGGGTCACACAGAGGGAGTCCAGCACTCAGACACAAACACAGAGCAAAGGCTGGTTCTGGGACACCCTCAGCTTTCTTTCTAGAATGTTTCCATCTGTTGGTGTGAAGTCAACAAAAGGAGAGGACTCTGACAGGAAAACCAGAAGATGATTTTAACCCTCAAGCTCACAGCTGCCTTTCTAATCGTTCCAGCTCCAGCCAGAGCTGCTCCAGGTAGAGTGATGTGCTTCTAGCAGCTAAGCCAGCCTCACCTTTCTTACAGAATGCCACCATGCCCCCAATTCACCTTTCTTGTTTTACCAGTTTTGCATTTATGCCAGACTTGTTTTTTTCAGTGTCAGCAAACAAGTTCTTTAAAATGCCATCCAGAACCCAACTGCTAGGAGTGCGTGTGGATGGTTTTCTAGTTCATCATACCTCCAGGAAGAAAGGAAGTTGTTTCAAAACAAACAAAAAAGAAAAAGAAAAATCAGATACAATCCTACCATTTTATTTCATAGAACAGACCCTAATTGGCAGAGTCAAAATACAGTCAAGCCTGACCCAACGTGCTGGTTCTAAGCACTAGGTAAGCACATGTGGTAAATGTCCCTCAGTATAATGTAGGTGGTTATCTCTGCATGCCACTCAACCCAGAAGGCATAAGGAAAAATCAGTAATCTGATTGCTAAAATGAAAAAACTCCTATATGGGGCAAGAATGATTTAATGGAGAGGGGGGCTGATTTGGGTAACAAATACCATGGACAAAAGACTTATCCCTAATATGTAAAGTGCTCTTGCAAATCAATAAGAAAAAAAAACTCTATAGAACAATGGGACAATTGACAGAAGAAATAAAAAGACACACTCTCAATAATAAAAAGAAAATGCAATTAAAATAGTGAAATGTTTTCCATCTGCCAAGTTTTAGGAATGCACCAACCTTCTCTAGTTCAACCATTCTGGATGGAACCCATCAAAATGTCACACAAATGTGTGCTTTTTTTTTTTTAAAGATTTATTTATTTATGTATACAAGCTGGGGTACAGGCCAGAGGCATGGGGCGGCGAGAGGACTCACCAGAGACAGAGTGGGGAAGAGCATAGGCACATAGACAGAAATACATTGCTGAGGGGAGCAGCAGGTGAGGCAGGAGAGGTCCGCCACACCATGTGGGACTCTCCCCGGCTGGGCGTCGAACTCGTATCGCCACTGCCGACAGCTCCACAGCGCAGCGCCCAACCACTGCGCCACCGGGGAGGCCCTGTCCCTGCTTTTGTACAGCAAGCTAGTCCTAGATTTCTACAGAGGGCCATCTTAGAAAATATGCATGTGATAAGTCATGACCCAAGAACATCACAGGGACCCCAACTCCTCGCTGAATGGCTCTCTATGGTGCAGTTTCAGACTTTTAGGGTGGCTTCATGTTTTTTTAAAAAGCCCTCTTGACAGGTGACAGTTACTTCCTCCTGCTTTCTCTGCAGTCAGTGCTTTCACTCTGCTAGAGACTTGGAAAACAAACAACTGGGTCAGCATCACCTGCAAAATAAGGGGAGACAGGCACCAAGCACGACTCCGTGCCTGGCCTCTGTGACTATCTGGCTACACTCGGGCAGGGCTTCTGTTAGAGTTGGGGGGCGGGGGAGCAGCTCCATCAGCCAACAGTCACCAAATACCACACAGATCAGACTCATTTCCTCTTTTTTCTGGCCTCCACATGGTTGGAAAGTACCAGTTCATATTCCCAGCAAGACCACAGCGCATATTTGGAAATTTCCATCCAAACTGCCCCTCGGTGCCTCTTCAGACAACCATCTCTTGCCATAGGTGACGTTCTTGACATTGGGAAACAGGGTGACAGAACCACCCAGCCCAGAACACCCTCTCATTTCATCTCAAAATAATTTTCATCCAGGACAAAGAGCACTTGGTTTTTAAGACGTACAGCTTCCCTTTCAGCCCATGTGATTCAGGCTGGGAACACCTAACTCAGCCCATACATGCTTCTTTCAAAAGGAAGAACAGGATGTCAGTGTTACAATGCTGAGTGTGGTTTGGGGAGGTTCTGTTTCAAAGGCAGTTTTCCCCCCAATAGCTGGATAGTAAGGATAGGTTGTTTAAACACACGGGGCAGATTAAGTTTACATGGTCCAGGTTACAAGGATTGTAATGGGAGGCACTCAAATTACGCCTGATGGAGATGAATCATTTATTAATCTGTTTGTGTGTGTTTGAGATAGAGAGCTAAGGAGGAAGAAGAGGGGGAAAAGGAAGAAGAGGTGGTGGAGGAGGAGGAGGAGGAGGAGAGGAAGAAGAAGAAAGAGGAGGAGGAGGGAGAGGGAGAGGGAAGAGGCTGTTTTCCATAGGCTTATTTTAAGGGATAAGAGCCTTGAGAAGGCCCACCTTCCTAAAACTAGTTCCTACTCTAAATTCTACTCTTGAAACAAGAAGGAATGTTTTAAATCACCCCCAAGACATGCCAGCTCGTTATCTGTAATGCCCTCTTTGGCAAAAATCAGTCTTGAATTGGTAACAAAGTTGGGAAAGTGATTTCTCTTACTTGCTATGTGCTAGGGATAAATTAGTGAACCTCTCTGAGCTGCAGTTTCCTCATCTGTAAAACTGAGGCTAATGGAAGACGCCACCTCATAAGGTTGTTGTGAGGCTTAAATGAGATTGTATAATGGGTTTAGCACAGTTGCTGGTACCTAATACGTACTCGATAAAGAGAAGGTATTTTTGCTGCTGCTACACATTATATCATCTTCATCGTCTCCAACATTTAGAGAAGTGATTCCAGATTCTTATCAATGATTAAGAAATCTTTGATACCAAGAGGAAAAGGGAAGAAGGAGAGAGATAAGGAGAAAAAGTGATTATTAACTGGTTGATAAGGGTAAAATCAGCAGGAATCCTCAAGTCATAAAACAAAGACGCCATATGTATTCCAGCCCATTAAAAAGGAGACCCAGAAGAGAATGAAGTAAGGACCTTGAGGGACTAGCAGTGCGGAATAGGAATCATTCCCGAATATGGGGAAGTGTGAAGTGACCACTTCACTGCCAGGGAGGGCAGCAGAGGTTATTACAGGGCCCTGGAGGGGGCTGACCCCAGTAAGGATTTTTAAAAGCTCATATACAGTTAACACTATAACAATAACAAAGGGCCCTGATACAAGTAACACTATAAGAATGTAACAAAGGGAGTTATCACCCACCCAGGCCACTTTTAAACTGAAACAATGAAACCTAAGACTAGAACCAAGCAATTCCAGTCCAATAAGCTCATAGAAAGAAATGCACATTGTCAAGCCAGATGGGAACTTCCCCACCATTCCCGCTCCCCCATAAACAACAGGAAAAGGCCACTTTTGCCCTGCAAGAAGACGTCCAACATCTTTGGGCCTGCCAGCCTCCCTTTCTGTGGGGACAGCCCACTTGGAAGCCCTGTGGGCCACTTTCTAACTATGCCACCTGGTCCTGTCCCTTCCCTGCACTGAACTTCAGTTTCCTCTCTGTCAAGTGGTGCCAGTTCTTCCCAATCCATAAGGTCATCGTGAAGATTAAAAACGAGATATCGTTCAATGCTTGGCACATGGGAGCTACTCAAAACAAAGGTTATGCCCGTTATGGTGGGTCATTTTAGAGTCCTTTGTCACACATTCTTTCCATTCCCTTTCAATTTGACCTGTGCTCTACCAGGCACAGTGCTGGTCCCTGGGAGGCCCAACTTCTGCACCAAGGAATTCATAGAATTCACAGTGGGGCACTGTTTTGCCAAGCAGCCCAGTAGCAGACACCACGCCAATGAGGAAGGGGGGAGGAGAGGCTAGGTGAGCTAGCAGTGACGGAGTGGATACCTGGGTCTTCCCCTCCTGCCTCTCCAGCCTGTTCCCTCCAGGAGCAGAGTCCAGACCTCAGCCCCTGATTCAGGCCAGAAGATCAAGAGACCCTCATCACTTGGGGGGGGGGAGGGGCATGGAACAGGCGCCTCTGCTCAGGCCTTGGGATATTCTAAGTGAAAGCACCGGAGAAATTCTCAGACTTCAGCAGTCAGGCAGTCCAGTGTGGTCACTGAAACCAGTGGTAGCTTCTTTCTGAAAAAGCCTTTTTCCCAAGGGCTGACAGCAAGAGCGGCCTGAGGCCATCTGTCCCACCTGTGCAAACGAGTGATTTTGGCGGTGAGCAGTAGAATCATTTTGGGAGATCACCTCCCTCAGCCCTCCTGGGAGCTCCAGCTTCCCCATTTTACAGCTGGGGCTGCAGGCCCAGAGAAGGGAAGACCTTGTATGGACACACAGCTTTAGCACCACAGTGTTGCGTCAGGCAACACCACACTGATACACAGGAGGCGTGGAGCATTCTGTTCTGGCAGGATTCTGCCTAGAAGGCGGAACCTGGCCTTTTTATTTAGTGAGAGTTTTTTTACAGAGTCAGTTTTTCAGGGGAAGAGAATAAGGAGAAAATAATTAGATGGAAGGAATGTATGTTTATCTAAACTTTTGGGGAGAGGAGTCTGCAAATCCAAATTAAATTTATAGCCCAGGCTTTTTTTTATATTTATTTATTTATACATACAAGAGGAGGGGTCTAGGCCAGAGGTGCGGGGGGTGAGAGGATTCACCAGAGACAAAGTGGGGAGCAGAACAGGCAGATCCATTGAAAGACACTGCTGAGGGGAGCAATGGGCGAGGCAGGAGAGGTCTGCTGTGCTATGTGGGAAGTTCCCTGGCTGGGAATTGAACTCGAGCTGCAGTGGCTGTGGACAGCTTCATAGTGCTGGGATTTAAACCACTACGCCACCAGGGAGGCCCTATAGCCCAGTTTTATGGCCTATAACCTGGCCTTCACTCTAGGCACCAGTCTTGTTAACAAGGCATTCCGCTGAAATTCTCTGGGACATAAAGTTATACAACAGCCGACGACTCCCCAGGCACTCCTGGTCATGCCTTGTAATGTATACTCATGTCCTAGGAGATTTAAGCGTCCCACTCTCTTTTAGCTTAAGAGGTACCTCTGCAGTGTCAATGGTTGATTGGTTGACTTGGCCTAATGGGCTTTGTACTGATAAGGCTGACCTGCATAGCCAGAGTGGCGACTTAAGTAGCTTTTGGATTCTAGCAGACCCACACCACAGAACCAGGACTCAAGCTCAGGCTGGCTCAGCTTGATGCTCTGGCCCGTGTTTCCTTCCACTCATCTATGATGTTCAGGTCATGGACATCAGTGGACAACAGGTCCAGGGACCAAAGAGACTTTTTCTCTGAGCTGCAAAAACCTCATGGGCTATGCAGACAAAGGAGGTTGGGAGCATGACACAAAGTATGGCATCAAGCACACAGTAGGTACTTCTAAAGACTAATGAGTCCTCACTTACTACTTATGAATGCACCACCAGCTTTCAACAGACACTCAACCAAAATGATAATTGACCTGCTATAGTAAGAGGATTAATACAGTATCTTGTTTCTCATTCTTGGGATATTCTATACAAAACCAAAATTGAACACATTTGTATAAACTTAAAAAAAAAAAACAAACAACCCACTGTGGAGATGTGGTAAGTGGCCCCAAGTTCTGGAAGATCCTTGTTGCATTGGGCAACAACTTCTATTGAAGAAGGGAAACTTCTTACTCACAAACCGAGGGATGCAGAGGGGGCTGGCTCCCAGGTAGTCACTGAAATGTCCCAACTAAAGGAAAAACTGGCCTCTCTGGGACGTCCCCACCAGATAACTTACAGACTCCAGTCATTCCAATTTGCCTTCAGAGAAAGCAAAAGTTGGGGCTCAGCATGGCAGGCCAACGAGGAGGCATGTGTCTGAGGAAGCCTGAACCTCTGGTCTGTGGATGCCAGCAGCCTGGACAAGTCATTGTGGCGCTGCCAGACTGCAGGAGTTGGGGGGATGGCTCCACCAGGGGTCACCTCCTGGACGCCAGGGCAGAGGGTGCCAGGTCGGTGGGCAGGCACAGGCAACACCACCGCAGGAGTCAGAGGCCTGGGGTCTGCCTCTACCTTCACTGGCTCTGTCATCCCAGGCAAGTCACCTAACCTCTCTGATCATGGTTTCTCTGTCTATATAACAAGAATATAAGTCTGTGTGCCTGGGCTATCATTGGCCCCCCAAAACAGAGCAAGCCTGAACTGTGACAGTAAACCACTCTTTCTGGGGTTTACGCTAGGACTATTTTGTGAGCACCAGTTACCAGCAAGACCCAATTCCACGGACATCTGCTTAATTAAGAGACATGAAAGAAGGAAAATTTCCCCCAGAAACTGGAACCTAATGAAGTGGAAATCTTCATTGTCAGCTCCTGCATCTTTGCTTTCCTTATAAACAGTGAGAGCAAACAGGTGTCATCTCATGCATCAATTTGAATTCACCTGGAGTTGTGTTAAGAAAGACACTGAGGGGCCTCTCTCTGGTGGCGCAACGGGCTAAGCGCAGAGCTGTGGAGCTGTCGGCAGCTGCGAAGCAAGTTCGATGCCCGGCCGGGGAGATTCCCACATGGCACAGCAGACCTCTCTTGCCTCACCCCCTGCTCCCCTCAGCAATGAATTTCAGTAGATCTGCCTGTTCTGCTCCCCACTCTGTCTCTGGTGAATCCTCTCACCACCCCACACCTCTGGCTTGCACTCCAGTTCTTGTATGCAAAAATAAATAAATCTTAGGGAAAAAATGCCTGAAATTAAAAAAAAAAAAGACACTGAGGCTGTATCAAGTCTTAGAGGGGAGAAACAGTATCATGATTGGTTACTAAAAGTCCACCATGGCTGCAGGATACAAGCTATGTATTTAAATTTGTCCATGTATTTTAATTTGGAAAGACAGAAAAGTAAAAACACTTTTAGAAAGAACCCAGGAAAAAAGTGAGACCAGAACCAAAAGCATTCATTCAGCAAATTATCACCAGCTCACCAAGTGCTAGGCCCTGACGTAACTCATAGAATATGAAAGGTTCTTTGGGAGCTTGAGAGAGTCAGGAAAGGCTTTACAGGGGTAACCACTAAGATGAACCCTTAAGGATCAGTGGAACCCAGCCAGGCAAAAGGAAGGTGGTGGGCTGGAGAGGAGCAGTCTGCCAGGCAGAGATAGACTTGGTTAAGTTCCAGAGGCAAGTGATAGCGTGGAACCACTTGTGGGGCGGCAAGTCACTCAGCAAGGCTACAGCCCAGATATGAAGGAGGGGTAGTAGGGAGCCACTGATGCTCTTAGGCAGGGAGTAAATGACTGCATGACATCTACGTCACTGCCTCCTCTTACCTCCTAGCTCCACCCCAACTGTTAATGCTCTAGAACAGATGCATAAACTGACCTAGAATGCAAGCGCAGGCCTCACAGAAGTCAGCTGCAAGATGATCAGTCAGAGGAGAGATCCGATTACTAGGTCAAAGTGGAGAAAGAGGACCGACAAAGGGCTGGATGGTGTACGACCTGCACAACTGCAGAGATTCAGGCTGCAGGTGGGGGATGGGCCAGCCCAAGATGTGGCTACTCTAGGCCACACTGATCTGTGGCCCAAGGAATCAGCATTTGTCATGACCAACCAATACTGTTACAAACCACAACCGACAAAGGTTTAAGAGCTGTGGTTGGTCTAATAGTTTCCAGGTCCTCACACCCTTTGACTTAGCCTTTGACTGCTAAAAATTAGAAAGGCCCAAGACAGTATGCAAAAAATTGCATACAGGGGTGTTCACTGTAGTGATGTTTACTAGAGCAAAACATGAGAAGCCATGTGAATATCCAACATTCAGGGGTTGGTTAAATAAATTAAGGTCAATGGAATTCTAGGCAGCTACAAAAAATGATAATTGATATGCGCAGCTATCAGGCAACCTTATTAAGTAGAAAAGGCAGCTCCCACCTTTCCCCTAAAGGTAGCTATAAATGAGTCTGGAAGGAAAAACTCTGAAAAAATGTCTGCGGTCTCTATCTCAAAAGTTTACAACAGGATTAAATGACCTCATCTACACAGAATACTTAGCAAATAGTAAGCACTCAATAAATAACAGGGACAGTTTTAGCCATCATTTCTTTTTCTTAAGTTTTATTTATTTAGGGCCTCCCTGGTGGCGCAGCGGTTAAGCGCTGAGCTGTGGAGCTGTTGGCAGTGGTGACGCGAGCTCAACGCCCGGCCGGGGAGATTTCCCACATGGCGCAGCAGACCTCTCCTGCCTTGCCTGCTACTCCCCTCGGCAGTGTATTTCTGTCCATCTGCCTGTTCTGCTCCCCACTCTGTCTCTGGTGAACCCTCTCACCACCCCAAACCTCTGGCCTGTACTCCAGCTTGTATGCATAAATAAATAAATCTTAAAAAAACAAGATTTATTTATTTATGCATGCATGTATGCATACAAGAATTGGGGTGTAGGCCAGAGGTGCAGGGGCTAAGAGGATTCACCAGAGACACAATGGGGAGCAGAGGAGGCAGACTGACTGAAGTACACTGCTGAGGGGAGCAGCAATCGAGACAGGAGAAGTCTGCTGCATCATGTGGGTCAGCTCCCTGGCCGAGGATCAAACTCAAGCTGTCCAGGTGAGTCCACTGAGACTTAACCCCTAGGCCACCAGGGAGGCCCCATTTCTTTCTTTTCCTCTTCTTTTTTTGTTTTTTTTTGGGCTCAGTTTTCCTTCAAGAAACAGATCTCCTGGCAGAGTTAAACGCTTTCTGAAATCACAGCTTTCAGTCATTGGCCTATTGATCAAGACCAGTGGTTCTCAACCAGGGTTGATTCTGTCTGTGCAGAAATTTCTGGTGGTCAGAATTTGGAGAGAGGGGTGCTATTGGTATCCTATAGAGACCAGGGCTGATGCTACATGTCTTATCATGCACAGGGCAGCCCCCACCACAAAGAACTGCTCCAGCCCCAGGTACCAGCAGGGCCTGAGTGGACAGACCCCACTCTGGAGAGAGCTGGCACTACATTGCCTCTCAGATTTATTACATCTTTGTCCTTGACCCGCTTCTTTTGAGAGAAGTACGTACCACCCAGACCATCTGGGTGACCAGAAGCCCCCAAGATCTAGACAAGCCCTGGTGTGAGACCTGACAGTGCTTCTCCTGAGCCTCAGGGGAAAGCCACTGGCTCTAGCATCCTCCTAAAACTTAAACTCTCAGAAGAAACTCTCCCTCGAAAAAGCATAAAGCCTCAAAATGGATGGTCACTTTTTTTTTTAAATTTTTATTTTTTTAGAGTGCTAAGAATTAACCTCTCTAGGTCAACCCACTGAGGCTTCTGGATCAATGGTGCTTCTGTCAACAGATGTGACACCCCCACCCCCACCCCTAGTTCACAGGGCTCACAGCAAAGGACAAGGGACCTTTGAGATCAGGGAAAGGGATTACATGCTCTTCAGCCCTGGCTCCGGATTGCCACTGGCTCCAACTGCCACCACCCCTTTTCCCTAAAGCCAGGCAGAGAATCACATCAAATGAAATGGTGCCCAATTCAGGACTGAGGGGCAACTTTGCTGAAGATGAGGAAAAGAACACAGAGCTAAACTTGCAGTTTCTCCACCTCGGCACCGTTAACATTTAGGGCAGGATCAATTCTTTGTGGTGGGAACCATTCTGCACATGGAGGGCGTTTGGCAGCCTCCCTGGCCTCCACCCACCAGATGCCAGGAGCACCTCCTCAAACCACCCTCCCAGTGTGACAATCCAAAATGTCTCCAAATATTGCCAGATGTCAGCTGCAAAACTACCCACAGACGAGAACCACTAGCTTAAACAGATTCTGATTCCTTCTCTGGGGCAAGCTGGCTCTGTTCTGCAAAAGTTCACAGAACCAAAAGGAGAGAAAAACCATCACAAAAACTGACTCCTGTATGCCAGAGCCTATAAGTTCCCAAGCCCCTGCCTGGAGATTCCAGCATCTCAGTACCACATTGTGATACTGAAAATAATATTTTGTACATGCAACAAGTATCCAGGTACCTTTCTGATACTGGGAATGCAGAAGTGGGCATAAAAGACCAAGACCCTGCTCTCACGGTTCATCCAGGTCTGAGAATCCTACAAACCAGGCAATCGTACTCACTCAAACACCAATTAGTCATCTACTATGAGGAGCCAAAACTGGAATTTAATAGGAACCACTCCCCCAAAAGCTAAGAACTGCCTGGCAACTTGGGGCCTCAGTGCTTTACACACATTGACGCCTAGGAGCTCAGCATTTCCACTTCACAAGTGGGGACACTGAGGCTCAAGAGGTGGAGGAGGAGAGCTGAGCTAGGACGCCATGTGACAGCAACCACTGGTCATGGCCTGCACGAGCTACTGCCCATGACATGTCCCGATCACTCGCCAGGGTGGAGTGAGGGACTGTCAGAGTGCTAAGGTTCTGCCAGTTAGTTTCAGCTGAACTCTGCCTCTGGGATGAGACTGTTACCTTCCCGCAAGGCCACTGAGAGAACCAGCTGGGCAGGACACTGGGCAAGTCCACACAGCAAAGGAGAAAATGGAGGCTCAGGTTGCACCCTTTGCCAGGATGGGAAAGGCAAAGGACAGGGCCGCCAGTAGTGTCTTCCATTTCCCATTTTCTATTCAGGGCTGGGCTGGGCTGAGGGCAGGGAGGAAAAAGAGCCTGAAACTGGTGCTCCTTCCTGGTGCTCCCAGGACTTCCTGGACGTGACATCTGGGGAGGGGGTCCAGATGAGCACCATCTGCCTGAAGTCATCCTGCAAACAGCGCCACTCCCCCTCTCCTGAACCCTGTACTAAATGGTGGGAAACTTTAGATGGTTCTTCCCAGAAAGGGGCCCTCGAGTTTCACAACTCCATGTTCAAAAGCCCCTGCTAGCCCTGCCAGGCATCCTGCCCTTGAGGTCTATGTGTGGTTGGGAGGGGCGTCCTTTAGTCTAGGATGGGGGAATTCTAAGGTGAGAAGCATGTACAACATTCTGAAGAGGAAGGCTACAGGAACCGAAGGAAAAGAGGGTTTATGAAATGGAATTCATTTTAAGGGGAGGGATATTCTGAAAGGGAAAAAGGGAATGACGGGGTGAAGGATGAAAACTTTGGGGGAGAAGAGGTGGCATGTTGGGGAGACACAGAGAACTGAAGAACTGATGTTGCAAGAGTAGGGGGGAGATGGATGACTGGAGGTGCACAAGGGAGTGGAGACGAGGGCCAGCTAAAAAATGCTGGAAAGTGAGGTGTTTGTGGAGAGGGAGTGTTGGAAGTGTGTGGGAAGAGACGAAGATGTGACATGCTCGGGAGTGACAGGATTTAGAAATGATGCAGGGTAGAGGGAACCTGGGGTGATTGGAAGGAGAGGGGATCTTGGGTGCCGGGGAAACAGGATTTGGGTTGCCCAGGAGAGGAATGGTTTGGGGATGTTCGGGAGAAGGAGGACTGGTGAGCTTCTGAGTGCCCGGGGCTGAGAGCCAACTCCCCCCCTCACCCCAGCTCACCGAAGAAGGGCGGCAGGTGGGACACGGCCTCGAGGAAGGGCCCGGTCTCGATCTGCTTGTCCGCAGGCAGCGGCTTCAGCAGGTGCTCTGCCAGCAGCGCCATTTCGGGGTCAAGGCCGGCGGTGATGCCCCAGCCTGCGCCGTGGGGGTCTACGCCGCCCCCCCGGCCGCCGCCCTCAGCGCTGGGGCCGTCACTGCCGCCCGCCGCAGACTCCTGGGACGCCAGCGTCTCCACTTCCGCCTGCGCCGCGCCCGCGTAGCCGAGCGCTCAGCGCCGCCCTCAGGCCGAGCGCCTAAGCGGCCTTCTGAGACGTCCCGCCCCCGACCGCCCGCGTCCAATCCTAGCCCGCTGCTGCGCCCGGGTGTCCAATCCGCGCCCACCGCCTCGGACCTGAACGCTGCCATTGGCCCGGAGGCGGGGTCAGACAGCCCCGGCTAGGAAGCGCGCGGACTCGTGGGTCCCTGCCCGCCCCCGTTAGCCGCTCCCAGGTGAGTCTCCCAGGTGTGCTTCCTGCCGCCCCCGGCTTGGCCCCCTAACCTGGCCGGGCCGGCTGGGGCCAGGTTTTCGATTGATGGGGGCGTGGAGTTGCCAGACCACGTCGCGCGACTCACCCACCCGCCCACATTCAAACCCAACCCAACTAGCGCCTTTCAGGACACCTGTTTTCCCCAAAACAAAGCTTGTCCTCTAGCAGCCCCAAATCACCTGTTGGACACTGCCTGGGTGCCCATTTTCTTTAGCTACAACCTGGGAGGATTATTGATTCTTTGCCTTCAGTTATCTTAACTCCTTATTCTTATACGTGTTGGACACTGCTCAGGTCACAAGTTAACTCAGCTATACCTGACTGCGACCACTGTGTCCCGAAATCCTGGGTCCAGTCCAGTCCAGTCTGATGTTGCCTGATGGGCCCAGTTTACAATCCAGCTCAATCATTACCTGACTGGGGACTTGTTTCTCCAGACCTAGCCTTAGCCCCAACACCCCCACCACCACCGCAACACACACACACACGCTAGCCACAACACAATCTGGGCCACTGTTTACCTTAGCCACAACCCACCTAGATGCTTGTGCCCTGAAACCTAATACCCAGATTCTCCAAAAATCTAGCACACCAGTGTTGAGAGCTTCTTGTTCACTTCTGAAGAAAAATTCATTGTGCCTCTACTATATGCTATGCACTGTTGCACTGTGCTGGGCATTGAGGATAAACAGTACACAAAAACCCTGCTTTTGTGGAGATGGCATTCTTGTTGGGGAGACACATAAGTACAATATACACATAAGATAATTTCAGATTCTGGTAAGTATAAATGAAGAAATTAAGACAGAGGGAGTGTGGGGAGGGCTGAGGGCATGCCTAAAATGGGCTGTAGGGACATAGATACTTAAGGACAATAAGTACCTATGAAGAGGTGACATTTGTGCTGAGACCTGTGGGAGACAGCCAGAGTGTCTGGGGCTTGTGCAAAGGGCTGAAGGTGGCAAAGAGCCTGCTATGTATAACCAACAGGGGAACCAGGGGAGGGAATGGGAGCGGAGTAATAGGGGTTGGTATGCAGAGGCATGTTAGATGAGGTGGGGAATGGTATGGAGTTTGAATTTTATTTTAAGACAGTGAAAAGTTGCTAGTGCCAGACAAATCATTACCAAACTTGTCAAATATTTTTGATTTAATTTTTCAGGGGCAGGTGGGAAAAGAAGCTGTTCCAAACCAAGGGCATGACCCAAATAAAGTCAGGAAGAAAGAGGGTCTGGAGGAGGTGAAGCCATCATCACTTCTTGCTCCTAACCCAACCCAACATGCCCCATCAAGTCAGATCTCCCGGTGATAGGAGTCCACACCATCAAGTCTGGCTTGTTCCCACTCCACCCAACCTCATCACCTCAGGCATCCTAAGATATCATCTCCTTGAAGCCTCACCAGCCCACCCAGCACCCTTACCCAGTGCCAGAACCCCACCTACCTTTCAAACATCTCCCATCAATTCCACAGAGACCTCACAACCTACACGGAGACCTCCAGCATCAGAAGACACCCTGATTTCTCAACTTGCTCTTTTGCTGCTAAACCACCCAGAGACTGTGGCTGAGACAAGAAATTCAAGTCAATAAGAATTGTCTTGCCCTAGAACACAGATTTGATGTGCCAAGAGAGGCCAATGCTCTGGGTTAATAGAGAATCTTGGAAGTTCATCCATCCATCCATCCACCCAACAAATGCTTTAAGTGTCTGCTCTGGGGGAAATTCCCATAGCTTGTGATGGGGGTTGGCCTGAACTAGGGGCCATATATGGCTGATGTGGGGTGGCTCTTACTAAGTGAGGAGTGGCTGGTAGGCACTGTGGAGAACTGGGTGGTCACAAGGCCCATCTCCAGGGCTCTGCCCAGGGTTGTTCACTTTACATATTTCTTAAGAGAAGTCAGAAACCTGGATCTGAGGGCAAAATCTCTTTGATTTTCTTGATGTTGGCAATGAATTAAAAATTAAAAAAAATAAGGCCTCCCTGGTGGCACAGTGGTTAAGTGCTGTGCTGGTGGAGCTGTCGGCGGTGGCAACATGAGTTCGACTCCGGCCAGGGAGGTTCCCACATGGTGCGACAGACCTCTCCTGCCTCACGCACTGTTCCCCTCAGCAGTGTGTTTCCATGGGTCTGCCTGTTCTGCTCCCCACTCTGTGTCTGGTGAACACTCTCACCACCTCAGGCCTGCACCCCAGCTTGTATGCATAAATAAATAAATCTTTAAAAAAATTTTTTAAATACTATGTAAGCCACACAAAACATTTCTCTCTTTTTTTTTTGACACAATCTCAAATTTACAGGAAAGTTACACATACGCTTCAAGTCACTTTATCCCTGAACTATCTGAGCCTAAGTTGCTGACACAATGCCCCTTCACCCTAAATATTTTTTAAAGATTTATTTATTTATGCATACAAAAGCTGGGGTGCAGGCCAGATGTGTGGAAGGGTGAGAGGATCCACCAGAGACAGAGTGGGGAGCAGAACAGGCAGACTGACTGAAATAAAGACACTGCTAAGGGGAGCAGCGGGTGAGACAGGAGAGGTCTGCTGTGCCATGTAGGAATCTCCCTGGCCGGGGATCGAACTCATGCTGCAGTGGCTGCTGATTGCTTCATAGTGCTGCGACTTAACCCATTGCGCCACCAGGGAGGCCCCACCCTAATTTTTTTTAAAGATTTATTTATTTTTGCATACAAGCTGGGGTGCAGGCCAGAGGTCCCACCTTAAATATTTTTAATGTGGGTTTCCTACAAACAGGGGTGAGGGATGTTCTCCTACAGAATCATAATTCATCCATTAATGTAGGAAATGGACCCAGATTCAAAATCCATTACCTAGACCACATTCAGGATTCACCATTTGTCCAAATAATGTCCTTCGTAGAAAAGGGTCCATTTCAGCCTCTCCTGTTACATGTAGTTGTCCTTTCTCTTGAGTCTCCAGTCTGGAATGTTCCAGACTTTCTTTGACTCTCATGACTTGGACACACTCAAAGTGGCAGGTGGTTACTTTGGAGAACATCCCTTAGCTTAGATTTGTTTTATGTTTCCTCACATTAGTTTCAGGTCATGTATCTCAGATTAGATGCAGATTATAGACACTGAGCATCATGAAATATCAGTGATATACCAGCATGATGCAGGATCCTCCTCATTGCTTCATAAAGGACGTGACTTCAGTTTGTTCCAAAATGGATAATGCTAACTTTGATCACTCAAAGTGAGGTAGTCCAGTCTTCTGCATCGTGAATCTGCTCCTTCCTTCTTTGAATTTAATAAATAT
Source organism: Scalopus aquaticus (assembly GCA_004024925.1). Lineage (NCBI taxonomy): Eukaryota > Metazoa > Chordata > Mammalia > Eulipotyphla > Talpidae > Scalopus > Scalopus aquaticus. The sequence continues at coordinate 96,728 of PVIJ01003939.1, read as the reverse complement.
CTCACAGAGAGATAAATATCCCATCTTTCATCTAACTCTCCACTTATTTATTTACATCAGGACAAACTCTTGATTCCATGGGCTACAATTCATTGCTGTCATTTATCGGCAACCCCAAATCATCCTATATTTAGCCTATGATAGTCCCTGCCATTTCTGTGTTCTTTTGACATGTCACAAGAAATTCCAGGCTCATCTCATATTTTGCCTGACCAAGTCTTCAAATCAGACAATTCTCCAAAAATCCCAGGTTCCTTTTAGTGGAAATGGTATTTAGAAACCAAGATCTACAGGTGCTTATTGTTACTGGGATGTCACTGCTCCTTGATCGTCTCAGTGGAAAGTGTTACACACGCAAGCGCAAACACTTATATCTCGGTTTATCTCTAGTGGTTTTTGTAGTTTTCTATCTTGAAAACTATGAGTTCACCCTAAGCAATCCAATCCCCACCTACGTCCATAGAGTTCATTCTAGTTTTTCCCCTTTCCAAATTGGTGACTCCCTTTTCTAACCTGGTATTTCCATTATTTCTTAATAACAACAAGGTTTGTATTTGACCAGTCCTCCGTAGGTAACAATTTCTTACTGATGCTACCTTCTCCCCAGCTTAGTCCCCACTCAAGCTCTGACACCCCTAAACAGGCTGCCTTTCCACAAGGATGACCTCCCCACTCACATGAGCTCTGGCCACTCGTGCTGGGACTTCACTCCAGGCAGACACTCTTCTTCTCATTGGACACTGGCACCCCTTTGTGGCTCTCATGTACCCCTCCCCCTCCTACATGAATGGTGCTTACTTTGCTGGATCTCACTGAATGGCTTTTAGATTGAATTGTTCCAGAAGAGAAGGGAGAAGAGAGGGGGGAGAAGGAGAAGGAGAAATCCAGGTAAACCTTTGGCAAACTCATTTTAGCTACAGACCATCAGTTCCCTGCTTTAGCTTACTGTGGTGAGCAAACATAGACACATTCAATTCATAATTGTTGAGTGATTCCTCCGGACCACAGAGGGGTTGATTAAATCAAAATAAATAAATAAAAAAGTGTTGTGGGGAAAATACTGTCAGACACAGAGCCCCCTCATATTTTTGGATTGTTGAGCATCATACTTGCTCTTTTACTTGCAACCTCCCTCTGCAATCCATTTGCAGGACCGGCTTGGCCAGCAGAGTTAATTCTAGTGGTTGGGATTGACTCAGTGGGAGTAAGGTGTTTAGCCTGCAAAGTTTCATCATTTTTCTGAATCACCTCCACCCAGTGTTAATAGCTGCTTCCCAAACTGAGTCATCAAATCCTGAGTACTCAGACTGCCTCTCCCAAACAGGGTTTGTTGGGATGGATAAAGTAGGCCAAGTTTATGAGCTTTTTGATCCAATAACTTCACCTTGTAACTCAGCCTCCCCACATGCAACATCGCAGTAATAACAATATTTTTGAGCACCTACTATGTTTACAGCCCCACACCTTCACTTTCTAACTGTGTGTCTGTGACTGAGTCACTTCACATATGAATTTCCTGTGGCTGCTGCAATAAATGACCATAAACTTAGGGGCTTAAAACAACTGCAATATATTCTCTAATAGTTTTCTGGAGGCCGGAAATCCAAAATCTGTATCAATGGGGCAAAGTCGAGGTGTTGGGAGCGCTGCGTGCCCTGGAAAGTCTCTCCAGGAGAACTGTTCCTCACTTCTTCCAGCCTCTGGCAGCTGCAGGTGTCCTTGGCTTGTGGCTGCATCACTGCAGTCTCTGCCTCCATCTACTTGGCTGTTTTCCCTGTGTGTGGGAAGTCTCCCACTGTCCCTCTCCTATAAGGACATTTTGTGATTGAATTTAGGGTCCCCCCGACCTGATCCACCAGGATAATATCTCCATCTCAAGATCCTTCAATTAATTACATCTACAAAGACCCCTTTGCCAAATAAGGTAACACATAGCAGTTCAAGGGACAAGGACCTGTTATCTTTCAGGGGCCATTACTCAGCCTTCCACTGTCTCCCTCTTTGAGCTTCAGTTGTCTCTTCTGTAAAAAGAGGACAACAGTGACCACCACCTCTAGAGCTGATGTGAGGTTTCAGTGTTAATGCAAAGCAGGCAGTTGGCATGCCGGCAGGCAGGCAGCCCTCAATGAATGGGGTGGTTATTGTGAATCGATTTCTTAAGTTATTTCTATCCAGCACTGGCAACGATGGGGGTAATTGAATCCAGTGATGTCACCTCTTCAACGGCCAGGTTTTCAGCAGGATTAAATGAGCCAAATGGGCTTTGTTGTGCCAACTCTGCTGGGTGTGAAGCACTGCGATGCCAGCCGCCTTACTGTTTCGTGAGGCCGTCTGCTGCTTCTCCTAATTAACACAAAGGTGTCCCTGCCAGCAGGCCCACTTGCTGCCATACCCAGAAAATAGTGCACCATACTGCAGCTAAATATTTGAACATTTTTCCAGCTTCTGGGTGAATATAGTATTGGGGCATTAAAATAGCACCATCTCTCCCTTGTGGCCTAGGGGTTAAGTGTCAGTGATTTAGTGTCAGTGTCACCAAGACAGTCCAGGAGGTGGCCTAAGTTGGGTCAGGAGCTGACACACATGGCGCAGCAGACCTCTCCTGTCTTGCCCACTACTCCCGTCAGCAGTGTATTTCAGTAGATCCGCCTGCTCTGCTCCCCACTCTGTCTCAGGTGAATCCTCTCACATCCCCGCCCCCGGCCTACACCCCAGTTCTTCTACGCAAAAATAAATAAATAAAACCTTAAAAAAATAAATAAATAGGGCCTCCCTGGTAGCACAGCGGTTAAGTGCTGCACTGTGGAGCTGTCGGCAGCGGCAATGCGAGTTCAATGCCCATCCTGGGAGATTCCCACATGGCACGGCAGACCTCTCCTGCCTTGCCTGCTGCTCCCCTCAGCAGTGTATTTCCATCGATCTGCCTGTTCTGCTCCCCACTCTGTCTCTGGTGAATCCTCTCACCACCCCACGCCTCTGGCCTGTACCCCAGCTTGTATGCATAAATAAATCTTTTAAAATAAATAAATAAATAAATAAATAAATAGCGCAGAATAGAGAATTGGGAGAGAGGCCACCTCATCCTTGGACCCAGAGAGGCAGCCTTGGGCCAGCAGGACCCAACTTCTGAGTCTCACATGGGAAAAAGATTCTAAGGAAACCCACTATGTCGCTGGCCTAAGCAGTGTCCCAGTGATATCGTTTTTGTGTTTTATCTCCTCCATCACCAGCAGGCGATGGTGATGTAAATTGAAATTTTGTGGGTAAATTGAAATCTGCCCTTTTTTCATCCCATTCAGTTCCACCACCACTTTTTGAGACCAAGCTTGGTAAGCATTGTGGGCACAATGGTGGCAGCCCCTCTGGTTGCTTGCAGACCCCTGTTATCAAGAATGAATCTCAACCCTCAGCTGACTCTGAGGACAAAAGGAGCAGATGAGCACAGACTTTCTGGAGTCTGACAGACAGACAGACACAGGATTCAACCCTAGCTCCACTACTTCTAGCTGTGTGGCTTTGGGCACCTATGCAACCTCTCTGGACTTCAGTTTCCTTATCTGTAAAATGGAGATCTGAATAGCACCTCCTTCAGCGCACTGAGAATACTCAGAGAACTATAGAGTAAGGATTGAAGGACCCAGCTAGAACACAGGTTGGCACTGACCTGGGGAAAGGTGGGGATGAGGATGTTGGTAGTAGGCACGCCCCAGCTGCAGGCACCCTGCAGCTCTCAACAATTCTGTGTGAAAGCAGGAGCTCAGTGCAGTTGGAAATACCTGGTCCAACCTGCCAGGGGACCCAGGCAGGGTTGTTGACTTGTTCGAAGACTCCATTTCCCTTTGAGGGCCTCAGTTGCCTGTGTTTTAAGTGAGTGGGTCTAGCAGGATGACTGGGAGACACTTGCACCTCCTAATTCCAAGCATGGCTTTGGGGGTCTGTCCCTCACACCAGCCCATCCCTGGCAGCTGGGCTTTCCCCAGGACCCAAGCTGGTCATGTGAGAACTTCATTGTTACCAGGAGGGTGGAGAGGTAACTGCCTGAGGGGACTGAGTGACAAGCTTTTCTCAGGGACAAAGACTCTCAGGATTGATAGAAGAATCTGGAAACATTTTATTTAGGTGCTTGCTCAACAGGAACTGCACTGAATTTTAGGAACCAGTCCCAGCAAGCTGTCAGATTCTGTGACAAACCTCTCCCACAGGGGCATGGCTCTCCAGCTCACAACCCTTGCTCCCAACTCACAGGGCACTTACAGGAGTGCCCACTAGCCATCATTTTATTCACTATTAAGCACCCCCTATGTACCAATCAGTGCTTCAGAGCCTAGAATAGCAGGAACAAGACAGCAAGGTCCCTGTTCTCATGAAGCTCACAGTCTAGTGCGAGCAGGATGCTAATTTTTAAAAATCATTTAACACCAGGGGCCTCCCCCCAGTGGTGCAGTGGTTGGGCGCTGCGCTGTGGAGCTGTCGGCAGTGGTGACGTGGGTTCGGTGCCCCGCCAGGGAGATTCCCACATGGCACGGCAGACCTCCCTGCTTTGCCCGCTGCTCCCCTCAGCAGTGTGTTTCCGTCGATCTGCCTGTTCTGCTCCCCACTCTGTCTCTGGTGATTCCTCTCACCACCCCACGCTTCTGGTCTGTATCCCAGCTCGTATGCATAAATAAATAAATTTTAAAAAGAAAAAGAAAAAATCATTTAACTGCAATAAATGTTATAGAGGAAAAATACAGTGTGTCCTGAGACCAGGTGATCTTGCTAGTCCAAGATTAACACTGTATTTTTCCTGGGAACATGCACCCTGACTTACTGTCCAGGCCACAAGAGTCCTCTGCCCAACCACTCTAAGCCTCAGCTTCCCCATCTGAAAAGGGGGCTGTCATTACCCATACTTCACAGAGACGCCGTGGGGATGAGGAAAGTCACACAGCTGCAGGCAGTAGACGCTCAATAACAGCTAAGCAGACTCTCCGGGGCTCCTCTTCTGTGCCATTTCTGTCTCTGCACAATGGAGCCACCAGCTCTTCTCAGCAGATACACCATCTTTGCCACTCACTTCCTTTGGGCATGTCTTCCCATCTCTGGATCTCCATTCCCCTGTCTAAAGCAAGGGATTTGAGTGGGGTGAGCTCCACCAAAGGAGGTCACTTGTTTCCCCAGCTGCGGTGAGGTCAGATGCAGTGGGGGGACTCGTCACGGTGGCATGTTCTTGGGCCCCAGCCCCTTGATCGACTGGGGCGGGACCTTTGACACCCATTCCCCAGAGGCTGTGAGGGTCTCACCATGACACTTTGATTCAAATAGTAAGGGACCGCCTCACCCTTAAAGCCTGCCATTTGCACGTGGGGCAGGTAAATCTTCAGAAATTCAGCTGAGGCAAAGGAAACCAGCCTGGGCATTGAGAGCTCAGAGTTAAGATACACCACTCTGGCCTTCGCCTCTGCTACACCCGGGGACAAGCATTCTGTGAGAATCTTCTCCAATGAGGGCCCACGCTGCCAGCATGCCTGGCGGGGAGTGCTGGGCTCATTGTTCTCTTGTGACTTCTCCTGCCAATAAGAATCTGGTCATGGAAATATCCATCCCCAAGTGTAATGTGGGTTGAAGGGTTGTTATTTGATATTATGATAATTTCATGACTTGATTTTTCATGTTAAATTGTAGTTGAAACTAAAAAAAAATGAATTACATGGGAGAGGGTTGCACAACCTTGTGCATGTACTCACTGGCCCTGAACTGTACACTTTAAAGTGATTATGGTGGTGAATCATGCTATATGGTTTTCACCTCCTGCCCCCAAAGGTTATATCAAAAGAAAAGAATTGGACTTTAAGCAGTACCGCTCTAGAAAAGTCTAGCAATGGGAATCCTTCCTTTGACTGAAAAATGGCTTACATCTTTTATGTTCTAAGAAGATACAATGGTGTGTATCTACCATATTTTCATTGTCCATTAGCAATTCTGTGCTGTGCACTTAAAAATGTATTCAAAAGGTACGTTTCATGGGGTTTTTTGTTTGTTTTTGCTATAAAAATAAGAACAAAAACCTGAAGAGCAAATACTACTACTACCCCACTAATAATAATAATAAAGGAAGCTATGGGGTTGGGTGCGTGGGGTGGGTTAATTCCATATTTGACATCACCATTAAGGACTAGATTGTTCTCTTTCTACCCTCAGATGGTCACAGTTAGCTTGTCCAGTGGCCTTCCTCCAGTGAGATGGCTGTAGCAGGGGTCTCCCAAAGGTAGGACAACACTCAACAACACCCCCCTCCACACATACACACACACAGAGACACCCCCTCAAGTTTCGCTGGCAGGACTGGTCCCCAAGCCCAACACCCACTTAGTGGTCCACAAAGGTGTGGGTCCACCACAGAGGACTTAGATGAATCAGGATTTACCCCTGAACCACCCGGAGAGGGGTGCATACCTCAGCCTGATCAGGGTGCAGCTCGAGCAGGGAAGTTGGAACAATTGGGAGTTTACCAACGGGTGTTGAGCCAATAAATAACAAATTCCCAGCTCCTTCCTTGTGCAGCAGAAAGGAAAACAACCCAGAAATTATTGAGTCAGGTACCATGGGGAAAATTGTCAGTATCAGGGCACATTGTGTCTACAGTTAGCATTACCAAGTGCTAATCAAGTGTCTCTACTGGGTAAAGGCAGCTGTTAGGAACCACTAGCACTATTACCCCATTTTACAGGTGAGAAAACTGAAGCTTCATATATGAAATAATTTGGAGCTAGTCCAGGCTCCTTCCTTCATATTAGGCTGGCCTTGAAAAATAATAGGAATATCAAAAAATGCTAGTGCTTACAGTGGAAGCAGGCTGAGCTATGTGAAGGCTCTGAATGGAAGGTTCTGGAACAGAATTCCAATTGCCAGCTTCCTCTGCACCTACGAGCAGACCTATGAGAATAAGGTCTGCTGTGCTCAACTAATCGACAGATAGGACGGCAGGTGGAGGTCCCAGCCACACACCTGAAGAAGGCAGGCTGTCCCACACAGGTTTCTTTCAGGACAGCAAGCTCCACGCTAGGAGTGATGAGCTGATGGCCATCGGTCAGGAGCAATGTGGCAGCATCCAGGTTAAAACAAAAACAAAATACAATTGAGTGACAATAAGTAAAACTGAACCACCAGGAATGGCATATCCCCCTTCCTTCCTGGAATAGTGACCTCCAAAGCTGTCCACCCGCTAATCCCAGAACATGTGAACACATTATTTGGCAAAAGGGACTTTGCAGATGTGATGAAGGTTAAACTCTTTCGGAGGGGGAGGTTATGCTGAATTAGCAGGGTAGGTACATGAGTCCTTAAAAGTGGGACAATGTTCCCACCTGTGGGTCAAGAGGATGACTACAGGTCAGAGAGACATGCTACTCTGCTGGCTTTGAAGATGGCTATTCTGCTGCCTCGCTGACACCTTGAACTGAGTCCCTGAGCCCCGTGTCAGACTCCCGTCCCGTAGAAGAATACATTACACATCTAAGATGTGAATAACAGGAGACTGGATGTGAAGCAGAAGGGAAGTCTCTGTACTACCTTTGCAAATTTTCTGTGAATCTAAAGTTATTCTATAATAAAAGAGTTCATTAAAATACACATCCCTAGTTCTCTCTGGTGGCCCAAGGGTTTAAGTCTCAGGACTATGAAGCTGTCCGCAGCCACTGCAGCACGAGTTCGATCTCCAGCCAAGAAGCTTCCCACATGGCGCAGCAGACCTCTCCTGTCTCGCCCGCTGCTCCCCTCAGCAGTGTATTTCAGTAAATCTGCCTGTTCTGCTCCCCACTCTGTCTCTGGTGAATCCTTTAACATCCCCCAACTCTGGCCTGCACCCCAGCTCTTGCATGCATGCATAAATAAATCTTTTTAAAAATGCATCCCTCAGCAACTCAATGAGAACCTCGGTAACAGGGATGAAGCATCAGGATTTTTTAAAAAGCTCTCTAGGTGATTCAGACCAGCAGCCAGAGGAGAGAGCCACCGGATCATCGAAAGCACCACATAAAGTATAAAGCACCAGGGACCTGCAGGCTGTTATGATTAACCAACCAATGTTTCATAGGGAAAAAATTACACAAGTAATAGTCACCAATGTAAAATGAAAAACCCAGTGAGAAATAAATGATAATCACCCCAAATCTGCCCCCTAGTGGCGCCCACTGTTTTGAGTCCTTGCCCTATTACCCTTTTCTCTCCTAGTGCCCACATTGATTATTACTCCTGTTGTTAACGAGACAAAGAGGGGCGGGGTGGCTCTGAGAGGTAACCCCGCAGCCGCAGGGCCTTTGAGGTCACCTGTCAACTTCAGCATCCTGGTCCTCATGGAGGTTGGAGAGTCAAGACCAGGTGTGAATAGAGAACTGGAGTGGTTGATGTCAAAACACAGTGAAAACCCAGTGTAGAAAACCAGCCTTGGCGATGCCACCTGCTCCTTAAGTGTGGGCACTGCACAGCTTCCAGCCCTGCCCCATTTCAGCTGCTCCCCTGTTGTTACACCATCTCCCCATTCCTGTTTTCTCCCATGCTATGGCACATAAATACACAGGGTCAGAAGCAGCCCCTTCTCACTGTGCCTGGCCCGAGGTCCACTAGAGCAGCCATCACCTTCACAGTTCCCTGCCAGCCTTCCGCGCTCAGTCCCCTGAGGGCCACTGCCTCAACCTGCCACTAAATAGTTAATATTGCTGAAGCGTTTATTTTTTTATTATTTTTTTAAAGATTTATTTATTTATTTATTTATTTGTTTATTTATACATACAAGCTGGGGTACAGGCCAGAGGTGTGGGGTGGTGAGAGGGTTCACCAGAGACAGAATGGGGAGTAGAACAGGCAGATCAGAAATACACTGCTGAGGGGAGCAGCGGGCGAGGCAGGAGAGTTCTGCCGCACCATGTGGGATTCTCCCCGGCTGGGCTTCGCTGGGCGTCCACAGCGTGGCGCTCAACCGCTGCGCCACCAGGGAGGCCCTGCTGAAGCGTTTATGTGGTCAAGTTGGTGCACATCTGTAGCTTCTTTTAAGAGCTACAGTGGCAAGTCACAGCTCCTGGAAAAGTCAACTAAAGAGAGATTCACCAGCTTTGGGATTTGGGTGAAAATCTCAGCTCTTGTAGTCCTTGCTGTGTGACCTCAAGAGAGCTGCTTGCCCTCTCAGAGTCTCAGTTTCCTCATCTGCAAAGTGAAGGCAGGGATCTCACAGGTTGGAGGGAGAATCAAGCAAGGGGATATACCTACATGCATCTGGCATGTGATAGGTATTCAAAAAACACTAACTCATTTTTGTCTTTCTCTCACACCATCTTTCTTCCCTTTTTCTTTTTAAAGATTTATTTCATTTATTATGCATACAGGAGCTGGGATGTAGGCCAGAGGTGTGGGGGGTGAGAGGATTCACCAGAGACAGAGTGGGGAGCAGAACAGGCAGATCCACTGAAATATACTGCTGAGGGGAGCAGCAGGCAAGACAGGAGAGGTCTGCTGCGCCATGTGGGTCAGCTCCCTGGCTGGGGATCGAACTCAGGCCATGGAGGTGATAGCGCTGAGATTTAACCCCTAGGCCACCAGGGAGGCCCCTGATTGGCTAAATCTTAAGCAGGTGCCTTAATTGGGTAAGGCTAGTTAGCTATTTATGACTTAAGTTTAGTTTTCTCAGATTCTAGTGTATCAGCCTTGTTTAGTTTTTGGTTTGTTGTTTAGGCTACCGAGGCATTGGAGCCACCTGGGTGTAAGGGCCGCCTTGTTGAATGGCTTTAAATCCTCACTCAGACGAGTTTGCTGAACCACAGAAAGATGAAGTGACCGGCCCCAGATCACACAACTAGCATGGAGGGGGATGGAACAGCTGCCAAGCTCAACAGGATACTATACTGCATCCAGGAAAAGTAGAGAAACAACAAAGGAAGGAAGGGATGAAGAAATGAAGAAAAGGATGGGAAAACAAACGAAAAGGGAATAAATGAAAGTGAATGTTTTTACTATTTTTTTTAGAGATTTATTTATTTATGCATACAAGTTGGTGTATAGGACAGAGGTGTGGGGATGAGAGAATTCACCAGAGACAGTGGGGAGCAGAACAGGTGGATCTACCAAAGTACACTGCTGAGGGGAGCAATGGGCGAGACAGGAGAGGTCTGCTGCGCCATGTGACAATCTCCCTGGCCGGGGATTGAGCTCATGCTACAGTGGCTCTGGACAGCTTCATGGTGCTGCGACTTAACCCGTTGCACCACCAGGGAGGCCCTTTACTATCCTTTTAACGGAATAATTTATATATACAATAATACAGGTAACACGTGAGTTATAAAACATAATAAAATGAACACTTTTGAACCACCAACAATCTCAGACTACAGTAGAAAATTAGCAATAATCTCCATCTACTTACACCAGGATCTCGGAGTTCACCTAGGGGCTCAGACATCCGCTGCTACCTTCAGAGAGTCTAGAGTTCGGTTTGGGCATCTCGGTTTTTAGGAGCTCCAGCAGATGATTCTCACGTGCATGCAGTCAGGTTTGAAAACCACTAGCGTATATTTTCCTCCCCCATAGCACTCCCCTGATCTCGTTCCCCCGCATCCCCTGTAACCACCAACCTGAATTCTGTGCAGTGAATAGATTTTTCCTGTTCATTTTCCGGACTTCCAGGACCAGCAACATTTGCGAATGGGCACCGGTCTCCCTCCCACCACGAGGTGGCTCCAGAGAAAAACTACAAGATCCTTTTTCGTCTGTGAGGTGCAGTATCGCGCGGGAGGAAGCTTGACCCTCGCGGCGTCCCGTCGCCGGGTCCGTTACCGGGACTACAACCGGGGAAACTGCCGGCGTTGCAGCAGCGCGGGCGGGGGAGGGTCGCCCGGCGACTGGCAGGCTCGGTTGGGGTATGCTGGAGAGAGCACCCGGAGACTCTTTGGAAACTCCAGACGCAGAGAAACGTGAGTCGGGAGATCGGGCTGGCGGGGATCGCACAGCCCAGCCGCCTTTGGCCCCGCGATGGCGGGAACCGCGGACTCTAGCGCCCTTGGGCAGGGGAGTCCTCACTCTGCCCCCACCTCGTCCTCGGTTCGACACTTTCCCCTTTTGTCTTTTGTGGGTGTTGAGGCTGGCGGAGGGGTGCTGCTTTTTCAGGGAGCAGCTCAACTTGTTGGTGACCGATCCGGGACCGTAGTCTCAAGTTTCTTTACATCTGGTGCAAAACTTTATCCAGGTTGGCTTTACCGGACAAAGGGGACGGCACACCTGCCACAGCCTCTAGACAGAGATCATAGACAGGCAGCCGCTGGATAAACTTGGCTCATAGACGTCCCCCTAGGTCCTGGAGGATTCTGAGTTTGAGATTCTTGGTGTGGATCCAGGCTTTTTGCTTATCAACACATATTCCTTAAGCACTATTATCGTTGACACTGTGCCGACCCCCGCACAGGGTTCAGCTTTTGGGGTAAACATGTAGGGAACCAGCCAACTCTCTGCTTTCAGGTCTCCAGTTGTGTCCCCAGGTTGTCGATTCCTCTTTCTGGGTCCCGGTTTCTCCATCTGTAAGATGAGGGATCTGGGGACACTGGACAGGCTCCTTCCTACAGGCTGCCACAGTCAGTGCAAGGTGGTCCCAATGGGCAGCCCCGTACAGCCCGCAGAGCCTGGAGCCTCGTCTCAGACCAACATGAATTAGAATCCCAGCTGTTTTATTTCTTCTGTTTCCTGGCTTTGTGGTCTTGGGCAAGTCACATGATCTCTTTGAAGTTAAGTTTCCTCAACCGCTATATAATGGGGTGATTGTCGAAATGAAAAAGGTCATATATGTCAAGAACTTGGTACATACAAATGTTCTTTAAATTACTACTACTCCTGTTACTTTATACAGAACATGAAAGTCCCCAGGATGCCTGGTTCTGCAGTGCCCTTGTTCTATCTGGCCCAGGTCAGCTGTAGGCCAGATTTATTGAAAATCAGCAATTTGCAGCCCTGATGGCAAGCCATATTAAAAATGCTGATGCTTTTTAAATGAAATTGTCTGCAGGAGGGCCCGGGCTCTATCCGGAGATTCCAGTGAGCACCCAATGGGTGAGACCACTCATCATAGGACTGAGGCCAAACTTATGAGGGTTCCTGGGCTTTGCAGCTGGTTTATTTTCCACCATCGCTGTTCTCCTCAGATGGCACTCCCCACACTGCCCTCCTACTGGTGCACCCGGAGGCTCCTGGATCAGCAGGTAGCACGGCAGCGACAGCGGGAGCAGGAGGCCCGACTTCGGCAGCAGTGGGATCAGAACAGCCGCTACTTCCGGATGTCTGATATCCGTACCTCCAAACAGGCAGAATGGAGCTCCAAGACCTCCTACCAACGGAGGTAACTGGGGTGACCTCGATGGTGGGGGGACACATACTGTGTGACTTGAGGGCATGTTTTCTTGAGAAATTTGCTGGAAGGCATGGATTACCTGCTTGGTGTTTTTCCAACTAGACATTGAAAAAAGCAAAAAAGATTAGTGAAAACATACTTTTGCACTGAAAAAAAAGAAAAAGATAAAAGTATATGTAGACTTGGATGTCTCCTCATAATCCCCAGAGAAAGCCGTAAATAATAGTCTGATGCATGACCTCCCATACCCCTCCCCGTTTGTGTATAAGTTACACACATACAAAACCACTTTCATAGACATACATGAAAGGACACGGAAGGGAAAAGCATAGACTCTGGAGTCAGATAGTTGGAAATCCTGACTGTGTCACTTGCTGTTGGAATGAGCCTCAGTTTCCTCCTTAGTAAAGTAAGGTTGCCAACAGAACTTACTTTGTAGGATTTATGTGATGATTAATATAATAACTCATACATGGTAACTGCACAATAATATTAGCTATCACCATTATCACATGCTTATGTAAGTCCATTGTACATTTTCTTTTTTCTTTTTAAAGATTTATTTAATTTTGGGCTTCCCTGATGGAGCAGTGGTTAAGCGCTGCGCTGTGGAGCTGTCGGCAGTGGCAACGCGAGTTCGACGCCCGACTGGGGAGATTCCCACATGGCGCGGCAGACCTCTCCTGCCTCGCCTGCTGCTCCCCTCAGCAGTGTATTTCCATCGATTTGCCTGTTCTGCTCCCCACTCTGTCTCTGGTGAACCTCTCGCCGCCGCACACCTCTGGCCTGTACCCCAGCTTGTATAAATAAATAAAATCTTTAAAAAAAAAAAAGATTTATTTAATTTTTGCATACAAGCTGGGGTGTAGGCCAGAGGTGTGGGGCAGTGAAAGGGTTCACCAGAGACAGAGTGGGGAGCAGAACAGGCAGATTGACCAAAATACACTGTTGAAGGGAGCAGCAGGAGAGGCAGGAGTGGTCCGCCGCGCCATGTGGGTATCTCCCAGGCCTGGCATCGAACTCGCGCCATCACCAATGCTCCACAGTGCTGCGCTTAACCCGTTGTGCCACCAGGGAGGCCCCCATTGTACATGTTCTTATTGCAAAAACAAGATTCTATTATGCATACTGTTCTGTGACCTGCTCTCTTCCCTTTGGCTGGAGGATACATTCCGAGTCACAAGGTGATGTCCATGTCAGCCTTTTTCACCCACGCAGCGGAGCGGAGCATTCCGCACAAGGCTGTAGCATGACTGATTTATGGTGGGCTCCTTTTCACCCAGCATGCATGCCTATCAGCGAGAGAAGTTGAAGGAAGAGAAGAGGAGGTGTCTGGAAGCTAGACGGGAGCGACTGAGGCAGCTCCTGATGGAGGAGCAGGAGCTGCTGGCCAAAGAATTAGAGGAGCTGAGGCTGAGCATGAACTTGCGGGAGAGAAGAATCCGAGAGCGCCACGGGAATCTTAAATCGGCTCGAGAAGAGCAAAGGAAATTGGTAAGTTTTCACTGACCTTTAAGAAGCTACAGAGCAGGAGCGTACTCTGTTTGTTGCTGCAGTGCACATGGGGTCACCCCTTCGTGCTCTGGTCTGATGAGATGGCTGTTAACTCTGCAGCAGCCGGGGAGGGTGCCCACTCTAGAGTTCTTCAGCTGTGACTTGCACAAGTCATCCCTCTCCTCGTAGGCTGCCCCTTAAACCTTACCATCCGAGTCCTTTTACTTTATTCCAGTTCTGTGGTCCCACAAAAGTCTGGCAGATTTTATCTTCCATGGTGGAATGGTGAACCCCAATCTGTTTTTGAGTTTCCTGAGTCTTTAGAAACAGATCTATACTATCTGGGGCCCATACGTAGCTTCCGATTTTGGTCTCCTTTTGTCACCATTGGGAGAGTCTTTTGTCAGTGGGGTCCTATTCTGTGTGGGTGTCTGGCTTCCAGAGCTGTGGGTGCCAGGTGGGCAAGGGGGCTGAAGGGCCGTGCTAGTGCAGCAGCTGATTTATTGTGAGTTACCTGAAGTGTGAACGGATTTGAAAAGTGACATCACACTTCCCTCTGTGTGTTTTCTTGACAGATTGCTGAACAACTTTTGTATGAGCACTGGAAGAAGAACAACCCCAAACTTCGAGAGGTGAAAACCTAGGGATCCTTCCACTGATGTGCCTAAGTAGATGAAATCGTGTTCAGACTTGTTTTTAAACTTGTATCTTGTGCTGGGGTCTAAGGGAGGGAACTCTGGCTCCCAAAAGAGCTAGTTCATTGGGTTGTTTAGCCACCGTTTCTAGAACATCTACTGTATGGACTGTCCACGTGTGCATGAGATTAGACCTGGTCCCCACTCCTAAGGGAGAAGAGCTTCTGTTGCTGAGTTCCAACTCTTGAAGTTGGTTTAGAACTGCGTGGGCTTTGGTTTTCTGATCGACTTGCCTTCAGACTATCTGTGTTGGGGTCACCATCACTCCCTGAATCCTCACAGAGGGAGGTCCTGGTCACGTTTCCGTGCGTGGCCCTGTGCCCTGCTCTGCATATCCATCAGGTGAACTAATGAGGAATGAATACTGTCCCCTTCTCATCCTAGATTGAATTGGACCTTCACAAGAAGCATGTGATAAACTCTTGGGAAACGCAGAAAGAGGAGAAAAAACAGGTATGGTGTGAGACCCTGGGAAGAGTCCTGTGTCATGGTGGAAGACTGTCTCCACGAGCTGGTTGATGGTAGGCAGGAGGTTTGGGGTACTTTGCTGCCAGCAATCTTTTTGGTTTTAATTGCATCACAAACTCTCAACCTTGGCTTGCAGCAGCTCCTCTGGGGATAAAAGCCCACCTTGCTTGGACCCATCACTTTGTGTCCAGGTTCATTTTGGAAAACAGTTTGTTGACGTATAGAAGGGGACGGGATCCTGTCATTCTCACACCTCTGCACCACGTACTGTGAAGACTTCCCCAGCTTTGTATCTGAGGGACACAGCCCTTTGGAACCCAGGGCCCCGTGGCAGAGGAGTGGCATGGCCCCTCTGGAGGAGACACAGAGGAGTGAGGAGCTGAGCCTGCCGCCTGCTGACAGCAGTGGGGAGCTGGGTCTTTGCTGGTTTCACATTACAGATTCTGACCTCTTGGGTTCATCTGGCCCCTTGTAGCAAGAAGCCACAAAGGAGAAGGAGAACAAACGATTTGAAAATGAATACGAAATAGCGCGAAGGGAAGCGCTAGAACGGATAAAGGCAGAACAGGAGAGGAGGCAACTGGAAGATAAACTCCAGGCTGCGGCACTGCTCCAGCAGATGGAGGAGCTGAAGTTGAAGGAGATGGAGGTGAGGGAAAGCCCCTGACGCCTGGCTCCTCTTGATGCTGCTTATTTCTGAAAAATGGACATTTACAAAGCTATTCTGAAAACAGACCGGAGCAGGGAGAAGTGATTCTGAGAGATGCAGCCATGTTGGGTTTTCCCTTCCGCCATGATGCCCTTCTGTGGCTTCTCCATACTCCTGGGTTCTAGAACATTAAGGCTATGGAGATAATACCTGTTCTCTTAGATGTCTTTTAAGATCTGATGGGTCAGAGCCCGCTTAGATCCTGGATTTTCCTGTGCACTAAGTAGACCTGACAGGTTCTGATGTTTTGGCACATAGCGTCCCCCCGCTAGTGGGTTTGGGTTTCAGGACACAAATGTAAGGGTCTTTGCTCCAGGAGGCCGTTTTGAGAATACTGTGCAGTGTCCTTCAGGGGGCTGGATTTTCCTATTTAGGTGAGGGGAGCCCTTCCTTCCCCTGCAGTCCTGGACCTCATGGTGGGAGCAGTATCAGGTGGGGAAATGGATGCTGAGGTACAGTAAAGCGTGGGCAAGCTCAGGGTTCTCGTGAACAGGGAACATGGCCCCATCCTTACCTGCAGGCTCGGGATGTGGCCTAGCAGGGAGTGGGTCCGCTGAGGTGGGACAAAAGAGTGAGTTAGCTCGGCCAGCAGCTCAAGGGTCCCTGGGGTGGAGGAGATCAAGACCCCCAGGTGGCCAGGCCAGCCCTTGTTGCAGTGTCTGTTGAATGAGGAATACAGGAAGCTCTGAGTTTCTTGATATTAACTGGGTCACTGTTGTCATAACCGCAGGCCACCAAACTGCAGAAGGAGCAGGAGAATCTGTTGAAGCAGCAATGGGAGCTGGAGAGGCTGGAGGAAGAGAGGAAGCAGATGGCAGTCTTCCGGCAGAAGGCAGAGCTGGGGTACGTGTGAGCGGGACCTCCCTTGCCTGCCCTTCCCAGGGGCCGGCTTCTCACTTCGCAGACTTCAGGAGACAAACAGGCGCATCCTGCAGTTGCTCCTGAAAAAGGATGATGAGAGTCAGTATGTGTCCCTTGGGCCAGGGAGGGACCCCCTAAACAGCGGTCTCACCTCTGTTTGATTTTTTTTTTTTAAAGATTTATTTATTTATGCATACAAGCTGGGGTACAGGCCAGAGGTGTGGGGTGGCGAGAGGGGATTCACCAGAGACAGAGTGGGGAGCAGAACAGGCAGATTGACCGAAATACACTGCTGAGGGGAGCAGCGGGTAAGGCAGGAGAGGTCTGCTGCGCCATGTGGGAATCTCCCCAGCTGAGCATCGAACTCACACCGCAGCTGCCGTCAGCTCCACAGCGCTGCGTTTAGCCTGTTGCCCCACCAGGGGGGCCCTCTGTTTGATTCTTTATGAGACACTGAAGGTGATCCATATTATGCTCATTTGTAGACGCTTTTTGAGACATCAGTATAACGTGCAACTCAATAGACGTACCCAGCAGATCCAGGAGGAACTGGTAAGTCTTGAGAGACGGCCTGGCGTTTCTTTGATGCTTTCTTGAGAAAATGTTGTCCATCGCTCAGTAATGAAAGCTTCCCTCTGAGAATGGACCTACAAGGTCAGAGTCCTGTGCCCGGCCCAGCCCTGCCCTCCCTGACCCTGCCCAGAGCTGACTGTTTGGGTGTGTGTCCTTCTAGATACCCTTCCGTACGTGCACAGGGAGGTGTTTTCTTTCAAAATGTACTTGAACATTTTCCTTAGTGAA
Organism: Scalopus aquaticus; assembly: GCA_004024925.1. Lineage (NCBI taxonomy): Eukaryota > Metazoa > Chordata > Mammalia > Eulipotyphla > Talpidae > Scalopus > Scalopus aquaticus. The sequence goes on along the minus strand of PVIJ01003939.1, from coordinate 79,336 downwards.
TTTAATGGTACATCTTAGACTTTGAGATCATATACTTGGATTGAGCTTGTTTTTTTTTGTTTGCTGCTCAGTATTCCTGCCCAGTATTTTGATGTGCCCCCTCATCGAGACAAGGAGAAAGGGGGAGCTGAGCCTAGTTTCCCCCCCTCCCTACTATGCCGTCAGGGCACTCTTCAGGGCAGTCTACTGCTTCTCCCACATGCAGCGTCTCCCCTGGGCACATCTGCCTCTCTGGGCCTCCCGAGGCCCTTGCTGCTCGGCTGCTTCCCCGTGTGGGTGTGCAGACACCCGATCCGCGCCAGTGGGCGGTCACTGCTTTCCTGATTGCCCTTTACATAGCAGCTACAAGCGTGCATTTTCTGTGTCTGTCTATGTGCATTTGTGCCTCACTAGTCTGTGTTTTGAGAAGTGGAATTATTCAAAGTTACATTCTTAAAAACTGTTGCCAGATAGGTCCAAGAGTAGGGACTTGTGAGTGGTGGCAGAAAAGCCCTTGGGTCTCTGCGATGTCTAACCCAGCCCTCTCTGTTCTGGAAACAACCCACTATCTTTCTGTGTCCATGTGGAGAGCATTTGGAGCATCATGAATGTCGGCTTTCAGGGCAGGTAGGAGCTGGAAGCTGTGGCTTCAGAAGGGCTCCCATGCACCCACCCACTGTGCTTCTTCGTCCAGGAGGCGGACAAGCGCATCCTGCAGGCGCTTCTGGAGAAGGAGGATGCAAACCAGCGCGAGCACTTGGCCAGGAGGGAGCAGGCGCTGGCCGACGCGGCGTGGATGAAGCAGGTCATCGAGGAGCAGCTGCAGCTGGAGAGGGAGCGGGAGGCAGAGCTGCAGATGCTGCTGAGGTGAGGGGCCGCTGTGTGGGCCGCACACTCCTGGCCTCGGCCTTGGCACCAGGTCACCTGTTGTGAGTGAAACACGTGTCCTTCTTAATCAGACCATCGTCCCTGAGGAGCACGTCTCTGCTTACAGACCTGACCTGTGGGGTGTTTCTCTTGGGTTATTTAATGTGGAAATACTAGGGCTTAGATTAAGGAACTGTTCCTCTAAAATCTTAGAAACGTAAAGGGAAGTTGGTATAAATTATGGAGATGTTGTTGCTTCCTAGGTCTATAAATGGTTTTGGACCCTAAGATTTAATCCAGTATGTCGGACTAGTTGAATGGCAGTTAACAGTGACTGAGTACTTACTGCGTGCCCAGCACTGTGCCGCGTGCTTCACCGTCCTCACCTCTTCAGGCCTGACATTGGCCAGGTGTAGGTACTTGGGACAGGTACACAAGCAGGTCACAGGCCAGCTGGTGACCCAGGAGGTGGTGACAGCTGGCATCAGCCGTGCCCTTCTGCGCCCAGGGTCCTAATGGCTACACCTCAGTGTGAGTCAACACAGCGCTTTTTGTAAGAATATGGACTAGAAAAAAGATACCTCGCCATACTTACTGGAATAATATTTTCTAGGAATGTTGTCCTAATTGTCACCTGTTGAAAGTTGGTTAAGTTTTTTTGAAGGTGACCCCATAGGAAATGTTTGCTATTGAGCCCTGTGGATTCTTCACTTCTGTCATCCGTGGTAAGGAGTCAGCTTTTGTTTCCCTAGGGAGGAGGCCAAGGAAATGTGGGAAAAGAGAGAGGCTGAGTGGGCGCGAGAGAGGAGCGCGAGGGACAAACTGATGAACGAGGTAATCCCAGCGCCAGGGGAGGGGCGGGGCGCATAAGGGGCCGGGTGCGAGGGACAGGGCCTCGAGCTTAAATATGCCATTTACATTTGGTAAATATTTTGGTGACTGCATAATATATCACTACCCATATATCCTCTCTGGTTTTTTTCTAATTTTCAGCTGTTTTAAGAAACACTGCGGTGACCATTCATCCTGTTACATGAGGCTCTTCCGTGTTTAGCATTTCTTTCTTGTTCATAACAAGAAACAGGCTGAAGAACATAACTGTCTTGTCAGTATATAAGTAATGCATGTAGGACACACCCCAACTCGAAATCTTTTGGGAAAAAAGTCTTCATTAGCCATACATCGAAAGTTATTTCAGAGTGGCTTAAAATGGAAACAATACTTTGTACACGTCAGTGGGCTACACTTCGGGACCTATGGGAAACTGGGTCTCATTTGGTGGATTTTCACTTTTGTGAATATCAGATATTCTCCAGCGTGCTTTGCTATTCCCCATTTAAATTGTTCTCCTACTGTGGCCACTTTACATGTCCCACCAGGGAGCGTAGTTCTGGGGATGGCTGTGGCTTCCGGCCACCTGGCTCCCGAGACCCCACAATGTTTTGGGCTGGTGGTGGGACGTCATCCTGCCCAGTGGCTAAGTCTCAAGCACAGTAAATTGTGCTGCTCTGAGCAGTAGAGGTGAACCCTAAAGGTTAGGGGATGACCCCAGCTCTGCCGCTGGTCATCTGCACGGGTTATGGTTTCTTTTTTTCTGGAGCCCACTGACAGGGGTGTTGTGTTTCTGTGCCCCTGGAGAGGGAGTTCCATCATTCCCGCCTCCTCTGATGTCTGTGTGCTCAGCTGTCCCCATAATCTGCATCCATTTTGTGTGTGATGGGGGCGCCTGGGAATTGTGGCTCACATTGTTTGAATAAGTCCCCTAACCTGGTCTGTTTGCATATTTAAGCTGGAGGCCAAGGCTGGGTCAGTGCACCTGTAGCTGCAGCCAGCCCATGCCTTGGAGAGCAGGTGTCTCTTCGAGTCTGACTGATCCTTCCCTTTTCCTTTCTGCCGAGGATAGGTTCTGATAGGGAGACAACAACAAATACAAGAAAAGATTGAACAAAATCGACGGGCACAAGAAGAATCCTTAAGACACAGGGAAGAACTTATTCGAAATCTTGAGGAGGCAAGAGATTCAGCTCGTCGTGAAAAAGAGGAGAGTGAAGAACTGAAATCGGCCAGGAAGCAGGAGCTGGAGGCCCAGGTGGGGCTGGGCCTGGGGCAGGAGGGCCTCAGTGTGGGGTGGGGGTGGGGGCTGGCGGCTGCAGCCGCATCGTCACAGCACGGCCCAGTGAGTCACTGTCCAAGAAGCCCGCATTTGAGAGCTCAGTGTGTCCCATTTTATTTCTGGTGGAAGCCCTTCCCCTCCTGGCTGTATGTAGTTCAGGCCCCACGCCTAGGCCTCCTCTCACCTGGGGCAAGGCTGTCATTTCCTGCCCTCCTCTTTTTCTTGTCTGCACTTGCATTTATTTAGCTCCCTGGGCCACGACTCTATTCCAACCCATACCTAAGATACATCACATAGTATTCTTCCAAACACATGGACAGACTCCCAGGACTTTGTATACAGTACCGACTGCCACCTGCATAGCCTTCCTCCCATTGTCACTGTTGCTTCGCTCTGATTCTCCAGCTGGGGTAGAGCCGTAGGTCTTCCCTGCCCTTTTTTTTAAAGATTTATTTATTTATGCATACAAGCTGGGGTACAGGCCAGAGGCGTGGGGCGGCGAGAGGGTTCACCAGAGACAGAGTGGGGAGCAGAACAGGCAGATGGACCGAAATACACTGCTGAGGGGAGCAGCGGGTGAGGCAGGACAGGTCTGCTGCACCATGTGGGAATCTCCCTGGCTGGGCATCGAACTCGTGTCGCCGCTGCCAACAGCTCCACAGCGCAGCACTTAACTGCTGTGCCACCAGGGAGGCCAGGTCTTCCTTCTGATCAGAGGCAGGTCTCTGTCCCGTGGGCCTTGTCTTGAGGTGACTTTGCTCTCGGGGCCTAGGTGGCAGAGCGCCAGCTGCAGGTGTGGGAAGCAGACCGGCAGGAGGAGCAGGAAGAAGAGGAGGCCAGGCGTGCGGAACAGCTCACCGACGCCCTGCTGCAACGGGAAGCGAAGCTGATGGCCGAGCAGGGCTACCAGCCCAAGGTAAGGGGCCTTCCAGGAGACAGGCGGCCGCCGCCCAGCCACTCACCCTGGCTCCTGCTCACTCAGTCCTGTTTGTAGCCGTGAGCTCAGCTGGGCTTCAGGCCAGCTCACATTCTTCTCGCTCCTCTTCCCTTGTATTTCTCCCTCTTCTGACCAGTAGTGAACCTCAACACAGTGCTTCTCTGGGCTCCAAACAGCCCCTGAGGTAATTTTGCCCCAGCTCCTGCCACCACAGCCCAAGGACAGAGGTCCAAACCTAAGCTGTGCGCCTGCCATGCCTGCGGCCCTGTTTGGGGACGCAGCCGTGAGAGGTGGAGGCGCAGAGGTACTGGGTAAACTCAGGGTCCAGACAGCAAAGCCAGATCAGTGTGGCCTGTTGCCCATCTGCTTCTCTCAGCACCCCTGATTGTCTTACCCTTTCCTCCTCTTCTTTCCCTGTTCTCCAAGTTCTTGGGTGACCCCTGTGCAGGGCGCCATGGGGAGCACAGAGAGGCAGAGGTGGCCACCTTGCTCTGAGGGAGCTGATGACTAAAGCGCCCAAGAACTGAGCGAGACCCAGCAGTCATGTCGCCTCTGTCCCTCCTGTGCCAGCGCCACCCTGGCACACACTGTAAAGTGCTGCAAGAGAAAGAGGCACCTTTGTGGTCAGATAAGTCATTACGCTGAGGAGATGATTAGAGCAGCTACTGCCCCTGGAGCAGAATGTCAGCGTCCTAACCATGTGGGGTGCAGGGAACAGCATTCACTAAACCCACTTGATTGTGGGTCAGTGTGCAAGTCAGATCAATGCAAAAACTCGTTAGCACACGTCCTTAGAAGTCATACAGGGCCTCGTCGGCAGCTCAGGTCAGCTTGCTCAGCTGTGAACGACACCAGCCGTTTACACTGTGACTTTGGCCCTTACGCAAAACGAGCTAATTCCCCCTCGCCAGACATGGCGGCTCTGATCGGTCTAACGTTGTCTTTCTTTTCTAGCCGTATGGCCATCCCAAAATTGCTTGGAACTGACTTCCTTGGTACTGTGAGCACAGTGAGCAAGGATCCGAGGCGTTCGGAACGCAGCCGCCGGAGAGCTTGACAATGTGCTGTCCTGGTGCTCAGGCCACCGTGAAATCGTTCCTTGAGGCCCGTGATTAAGTGGACCAAGAGTGGGGACTGTCAGGCCGACGACAGGCAGCCCCCAGCAGGAGGCCTTCCCTACCTCTCTTTCCCGAGAAAGGGGCTGGGAGAGGCACGAGTTGGACAGAGTTGTCCCGGTCGTGTATTGTGCTTATCAGTAGTGTCAGATGCGCGTCCCTGCTGGGAGGACTAAGCCGCTTCCAGGGCAGGACCCAGGGTTTCCTGCCGTCTGGCACCTGGTTGCCAACCTCCAGTGAAGACTCCAGTGGAGAGAGGAGAGGAGGTTTTAATTTTTTTAATTGCCATTTAAATGTATTCTTTTGAAAACAAATTTGTAGATCTTGGTGCAGATTATTTCAGGTTTTGTTAATTTAGTGGTCCTACTAAGAAGCCTCTTCTTAGTAAACCTTGCAATAATCTTAAAAGGGCCGTATCTTGTTTTTTGGAAGAAAAGACCTATGGACTCTTGAGACAGTATGATGAGGCCCGTGGATACTTTCCAGAAAAGGTGGCTCTCCTCCTTTGGGAAGCATCTGGGTAGAATTTTCATGAAGTGTGGTGGGAGGACTGATCCCCAACAAGTCTGTTTCTGAGCCTGCAAGGGGACCTGACCTTTGGCTGCACGTCTCGCGCCTGGAAGGGCTGAGCTACTTGCAGCCTTCTGGGACCTGTGTGGCCAGAGGAAGAGGCACTGAACCTGAGGAAGTGAGAGCTGACTCAGCCACAGACCCACCAAAATGTTCTCTAGATCTAGGCTAATCTCTGCAAATAGCTACAAGTTCCTTGCAGCAATAATCTTATTTTTATGACTTCTATTTTTCTCCTACTTTTCCTCTGAGGTTTCAGTTTTCATTATATTGTGTCCAAGATTCTACATGTCAGTAAATCACAGCTAATTACAGGGCTCTGTGCTGTGGTTATTAAAAACTAGAGTTTATTAGAAAATCCCAAGTCTGCAAGCTGCATTCCCTTTCACTTCTGTCGTGGTGGAAAACAAATTGAGCTGCAAGCTGCATCCTTAATCTGTTTTTCATTTCCTTGCTTTGAAGTTCTTTGGCCCAAGCCCCTGAGCACCACCTTCATTATGCATGCTCATATTTATTTCCCCTGTTCAGATGTTCATTAATTGTGAAATAAAATTCTGGTTTGACAGTATCGCTGCCAGGCTTTGTCACTGTTGCTGTTATTAATTGTCGCAAGGTGGATAGTAGAATGATAGAGTTTTACTGATTTAATATACATCTCCTATAAGTTTAGCTGTTTCATATGACTGGTCACATTTTCTGAGTTTATTCTTTTTTCTTGAGTGCTGTTGTCCCCACCTCTGGTTTCCACTGGAGCCTCTTCTTAGTAAACCTCAGAGTTATTAGCAATCATGTATTGTCTAAGTTCCAGTACAGAATTGAATATGACAGAATGACGGCTACTAGGCACTCAAATATTTACTATTTTTTTATTTCTTTGTGTTTTGATTTTGAAGCCTACCAGTTATTTTCCTTATTAGCATTAAAAATTATATTACACTGATTCTCTCCCCTGGTACATTTAAATGTTTGCTCTAAACTGGGCCAAAATATTCGTTTCTAAATTTAGAGCTTTCACTGCTTTACTTGTATAACCTCTACTCCTGTTACATATATCTTGATTGTGTTATGGTTAATATATGTATATATTGGTTTTATTCATCTTTTTCCTGCTTACTATAAATTTGATGATGCATAGATTTTTCTTCAGTAGACCCTGCTACAGAGGTCAATTCTATTTTTTTAAGATTTATTTATTCATGCATACAAGAGCTAGGGTGTAGGGCCTCCCTGCTTATGCAACGGGTTAAGCGCAGTGCTGTGGAGCTGTCAGCAGCTGCAGCGTGAGTTTGATGCCCAGCCAGGGAGATTCCACATGGCGCAGAAGACCTCTCCTGCCTCATCCACTGCTCCCCTCAGCAGTGTATTTCGGTTGATCTGCTCCCCGCTCTGTCTCTGATGAGCCCTCTCACAGCCCCACACCTCTGGCCTGCACCCCAGCTTGTATGCATAAATAAATAAAATCTTAAAAAAAAAAAAAGAGCTAGGGTGTAGGCCAGAGGTATTGAGGGAGAGGGGGTAAGAGGATTCACCAGAGACAGAGTGGGGAGCAGAACAGGCAGATTGACCGAAATACACTGCTGATGGGAGCAGCAGGCGAGACAGGAGAGGTCTGCTGCACCATGTGGGGTCACTCCTAGAACTCGTGCTGCAATAGCTGCAGATAGCTTCATAGTGCTGGGACCTAGCTCCCTATGCCACCAGGGAAGCCCCGAGCATCTTCTTATATGCTTAATTTCCATCTTTGTATCTTTGGTGAGGTGTCTATTAAGGTGTTGGGACCATTTTTTTCAATTAGGTTGTTCTTATTGTTGGGTTTTGAGAGTTCTTTGCATATTTTAGATAACAGTCCTTTATCAGATGTGTCTTTTGCAAATATTTACCAATGATTTTTTCATGGGTCACGCTTTCGGTGTTGTGTCTAACAAGTCATCAGCACACCCAATTATATGATCTTCTAGGAGTTTTATAGTTTTGCATTTTACATTTAGACCTCCAATCCATTTTGAGTTCATTCTCATGAAGGGTGGAAGTTCTGTGTCTAGATTTGTTTTGCATGTGGGTGTCGAATTCTAGTACCATCTGTTGAATTTGCTTCATTATGTTGCCTTTGTTCTTTTGTCAAAGATCAGTAGACTATATTTATGTGGTTCTATTTCTGCACTCTGTTTTATTCCACTGATCAGTTTTCTGTTCTTCTGTTAATAATATCACACTATCTTGGTGACTGTACCAATATAGAAAGTCTAGAAGTTGGGTAATGTCAGTCTTCTTTGTCTTTCATTATTGTGTAGATTCTTCTGGGTCTTTTGCCTTCTATAAAACTTTAGAATCAGTTTATTGATGTCCATAAAATAACTTGCTGGATTTTGAATGGGATTGCATTGACTCTATAGATCACGTTGGGAAGAACTGAAAATCTTGATGATATCAAGTCATATACATAGACATGGAAATGTCTTGCCATTTACTTAGTTCTTTGATTTTGTTCACCAGAGTTTGGTAGCTTTCTTCATATAGATCTTGTACATACATTTTTCTTTTAGATTTATACCTATGTATTTCATTTTTGGGGTGCTAAAGGTATTATGTTTTAATTTCAAATTCCACATGTTCATTGTTGGTGTATAGGAAAGTGATTAATGTCTGTACATTCTGGATGAGGTTGTATCCTTTAACTTTGCTATCATTGCTTATTGTTTCAGGAGGACTTTTTGGTTAATTCTTTCAGATTTTCTTTTTTTTTTTTAAGTTTTATTTATTTATGCATACAAGCTGGGGTACAGGTCAGAGGCACGGGGCGGCGAGAGGGTTCACCAGAGAGAGAATGGGGAGCAGAACAGGCAGATTGATGGAAATACCTGCTGAGGGGAGCAGTGGGTGAGGCAGGAGAGGTCTGCCCTGCCAAGTGGGAATCTCCCAGGCCGGGCGTCGAACTCGTGTTGCCGCTGCCGACAGCTCCACAGCGCAGCACTTAACTGCTGCGCCACCAGGAAGCCCTCTTTCAGATTTTCTACACAGATGAATATGTCATCTGTGAATAAAGGCTGTTTTGTTCTTCCTTCTCAATCTATATACTGCTTACTTCTTTTCCTTGTCTCATTGCTTTAGCTGGAATTGTCTCTGCTGGTGTTAAAAAGGAATGACAAGAGGGGACATTCTTGTCTGGTATCTGATGTTAGTAGGCAAGTTTTGAGTTTCTTTCTGTTAAGTATGACATTAGCTGTAGGGTTTTTGTAGCTTTTTTTTTTCGTCAAGTTGAAGAAGTTCCCCTCTAGTCTTAGTTCACTGAGACATTTTATCATGAATGGGTGTTAGATTTTGTCAAATGCTTTTTTGGGGTATCTACTATTTAATCATGTGATTTTGGTGTTTTGCTTCCTGATGTAGTCAATTACATTAATTGATTTTCAGATTTTGAACCAGCTTTGCATACCTGGGGTAAAACCCCACTTGATTGTGGTATATAATTCTTTTTATACATTATTGAATTCTATTTGCTAACAATTTGTTGAGGATTCTTGCAAATATGTTTATGAGAGATATTTTCTTGTGATGGCTTTGTCTGGTATTAGGCTAATGCTGGCCTTAAAGAATGGGTTGGGAAATATCCCCCCCCTCTGCTTCTATATTCTTCTATATTCTATATTAAAGAGATTGTAAGGAATGGGCATTCTTTAATACTCAAAAAACACAAAAGACTCCCGGGTTGGACCGTGGTGCCCCAGTCCCGTTAGGAGGTGGTGCTTCCCGCAAGCCAGTCTCCTCTCTCCTCCTGCCCAGTGTCACCCTCGTGTCTCCAGGACAGATTTCGAAAGAAGCAGATGCTAAGACCTCACACCAGTGATTGCTCAAAGACTGGGACATGGAGTGACGTGGGCTGAAGTCACCAAATCTGCCCCCCAAGTCCCTGGTGATCTCGCTCCTGAATTTCTTTCTAGAAAGCCTGAGGGCCGAAGAATGAGCTGTGTGAGATCTCACCTTCCTGCCCTGTCATCTAGTCTTTCCCAGCCCCAAGCCCATCCTTTTGAATATTATCAGGCCACGTCAGTGAAATCCCTCCTGACCTTCTCTGTGAGGCTTACCAAGTTCTTTTCCCTCCAGCCTGGGCCCTGTCAGGAGATCACAAAGTCCCTGCCTTGGTGGTGAAGGAACAGGGTCTCCTGCTGATTCATGCTGCAAACTGTCCAGGGAGCAGCAGTGGGGGCTCAGGCTTGGGGTGCAACACACAGAGCTGATGGCAGACTTGAGACAACTCTCCTTCACTCTAAGAAGTCTGACGGCTATGTGGAGTAGCTCCAGTGCATCTGCAGATTTTGATGAGAAAGGTAAAAGTAATGTTAAATTATGAGGTTCATCCCAACAACAGATAAAACACAATAGGAAAATATTTCCAATATTCAGATAAAACGGAGCAGGAACGCTGTCTAGTCGGTGTGAACATCAGGAGCATTTTAATCTCCTGACAGCGGTGTCTCCGGCACAGAAGAAATGAAGAGGATGGGGGTAGTTGGAGGGGAGGGAATAAAGCAAGAAGGTAATAGCTTGCCAGTAATTGGGGGAAATAAGCCCCAAATTGATTTTCATCACATTGCAAAATAAAAATAGGCTTTGCTATCTACTTCTCAACGGTTAGTAAATGGTCTCATTAAAAAATGTGCAGTTTTTCTTTTCTCATCATTTCTGTTTTATGAGGCTCAAGTTGTAGCAGACAAAACTATTCCCTTTAAATTTATTATGCCTATTAACCAAATGCATCTTTTCTTCAGCGGATAAAGTGTATAATTGTATAAGTATCATATTTTAAGGAAGAGGATCTATAACCTAAAAATAAATTACAAGGTCACTGAATTGATGAATGGGCCATGGTGGATTATTGGTGCTTTGGGGGTGGGTGTGGCCTGGTAACAGACCTTAAAGAGGTGAGCACTATAACATTACAGTGTTGTCAGGTAGCGTTACCTCAATAAAAATACATGTAAATTGAAAGTCACTGAAAAGTAAGAAAGGTAAGGAAATATCAAAAAATTCATACAGCATCAGTTTTGATAATCATTAGGAAGTAATGTCACTGAAATAAAGAGAACAGATGAGCAAAGCTTGTCATCTAAAAGTATGACAGGTTAAGGGCTAAAAGGTTGATTGCATATTGCTCCGAAAATAAACAGAATCGTCACAGTTGCTAGGGAGGTCTCCTCACCTCTGGAGGGAGCCCTGAGCTATATTTGCATATTGTTGCAGGCATTCTCAAGGTATTCTCAAGGGTTCAAAACAATTCTTCCCTGCAGTGACAGTCTGGGTGGCAGTTAGGAGGGAGAGGGCTCTGAATTGAGGATTGGTAAATTGCCTAGAACAGGAAGCCCAGGAGCCCCTCTCAAGAGGAAGGAGCTGAGAACTGCTCCCCCTAGTGGCCCTTGGGTGATATTGCCTGACCCAGGAAAGAGAAGTGCCTTTTTTGGATTGTGCTTTTTACATGTAAAGGACCATACTGATGCCTGTTCCTCACAAGTGAAGAGTCAAAAAACTGGGTCTTTATTAGCGCTAAGAAGTGAACAGGGGGCACCAATGGGGTAGGGCATCTCTGTTGACCTGGATATGGTTGTTTCTTGAGGGTCTCTGGCTAGGGACTGAGGAATGTCTGTGAGACTCTGTCCAGGTCCGAGAGCCCCCTCAGTGTGTGGAGGTGGAAGGACCTCCTCCGCTTCCTTTGTGAGCTGGGCAGAGCAGTGAGACGGTTTTTTATCTAACATGCCCCTGAGTCTGAAGCTCTCTGAAAGTCTTCAGTCTTTGAACTGCTGTGCCACGTGTAACAGTAATAATAGTCAGCCTCATGCTCCGGCTGGAGGCTAGACACCAGCAGAAGCCTTGCATTGCTCGAAGCCTCACTGGATCCAGAGAATCTTCTGGGGACCCCAGGGCCCTGGTCTTATCTGAATCTGTAGTACAGGAGATGCCAGGGAGGCTCCCGGGCTTCTGCTGGTACCAGTGTGCCACACAGTCACCAGCTCTGAGTGCTCAGGGTGCAGGGGAGGCTGTTGTTCTTGGAGATGCCGAGGCCTTCCTGGACATGCTTCCTGGAGAAGGAGGGAGGCTGAGTCGTCACGGGCTGGGAGAGGGAGCCCGCAAAAACAGATAGACATGAGTGCTAGTCAGCGGCAAGGCTGAGCTGAACCAGAGAGGTTGACACGGGCTGTGGGGTAACTCAGGGCTCTGAGGCCTGTCGTACCTGTGCAGTGAGAGTAGTATAAGGAGCAGAGGAACCCAGGTTCTGTTGCACTAGCCTCCCTGAGACCCTGAGCTGGAGCTCGGCTGACCCGGGGGGTCTCATGTCCTACGTGAGTGGTCCCAGGAGGGGCTGTTTATGTAAATTTGTGTCCCGTGTTGGAGATCTCTGCTCTACCTGAGGCCAGCGGAGGTCTGCACTTGATTATTTAGATGAAGGAGGACGATGGGGAAGACTCAAGAGTTTGTCCCATGAGACTGAAGCAGCTGCCAGGACCTTACGCAGACTTGTGAGCAGGACACTGCAGTCCAGAGAGGACACAGCTACCCAGCCCCGCTCAGCAACGTCCCAGCTCTGGGGACTCGAGAGGACTGTTTAGTGTGGGCGCCCACACGGCAAACCCTGGGAGAGAGCGCCCTCTGCTGCTCTCCTGTCAAATTTCAGTTTCTCCGCAGAAACGTGGTCAGTGCACTTGCGTTACTGCCCAAGACTCTCATCACCCTGCACCTCGGCATACATGATGTTGGTAAACAGCGTTCTCCAAGGAGGTCTTCTAGATTCTTAGGTGAAATAGATGGGGAAATGTGACCGGTGTACAATGTGACCATGGCCGATGCGAGGTAAGGGTGCTGGGGGGCCTCTGAGAGCACAGACACCCACAGCTTCTGCAGCAGGGATCCGAAACGGGGTGGCTGCCGATCTGGGCCTGAATGGAGCATGGTGTTCCTGCTGGTGGAAAAAGCAAGTAATATTTCTAGAAAAGGGGATGAGCTCTCAAAAGATGTAGCAGAGTGTTCAAAAATCCAGAGACATCAACAAATGTAGGGGGTTGGGGAAGTGACAAAACTTCTCCTATTTCTGGGTCTCACACTTCTTGGAAGCTTGTCCTATTGGGTCACGTTTCTTTGTTGCTGCTCCAGGCTACAGATACCCCGTGTCCAGACACCCCGACACCCCAACACTATGGCTGGGTGAGTCAGCACAGTGGCTATTTCTCATCGTATTTAGAAACATGCTTTCATCCATTCTGGAAATACTAGTGAAAAGAACAGGACAATCCAGCAGGTGCCAGGCAAGAGGGATATAGATGGTGAAAATACAGATGGCCACTGAAGCTGAAGCCAGGGCAGAGAACAGAGGGTGGGGATGTCCCCGGGGGAAATACCAGCCTTTGCCAGCCGAGGAGACAATGTTCTTCTTCATTTCACATCAAGATCCCCCGGATCTCATGAGACGAAAATTCGCCATTGTCTCTGTGGTCAGGCGTCCAGCTCCCCCCGGCGCCCTCTCCCATGTCCTTCCTCTGCTGTTCCAGCTTGAGGAGGTTTTCAAAACCACATTTACTGTTGAGCCCTCAAATGTTTTCCTCCAATTCTGGACATTTTCCATGACACTCAAGACTTGATTTTCTCCTGATTAGGTCGACCAAAATCAGAGCTTCTCTTCTAAAGTAGGGGACGTTCACATCACTCCTTTGCTTTAATGCATCAGGATCTGACTCCAGACATAGTCATCCTATTTCCATGCAGTGGCTCTCTTGTTAGAGTAACATTTCTATCTTTCAGTTAGGGGAAGACGTGTACACAGGTGCTGTTCGTTATTCCAAGAGATGCAGAAGGTGATTATCCACACGAGTCCTCACCTCGGATAAAGACAGCGGGGTGATGACAGCTGTTTATAAGGAGAGTCAGGCACCCTGTTTTGAGGATTCTCTACTGAACACCATTAAACTTGAGCAGAGTCAAAAATTAGCTGAGGAAACTTGACAAGGCATGATGGATGCACCTGATTGCTACGGGGCTCAGTCCTGAAGTCATGGGCTAGAAGGTCTGGGCTGTCAGACACCCCACTGAAATCCTGCCCATGGGGCAGTCCCCACATTTCACTAGCAGCAGACATCAAGGCCTGACCCCACCGGTACCCACAACTTCCCACGCTGTCCCTTCCTTTTCTTTTTCTTTTTTTTTTTAAGATTTATTTTTTATGCATGCAAGAGCTGGGGTGTAGGCCAGAGGTATGGGGGGTGGTGAGAGGATTCACCAGAGACAGAGTGGGGAGCAGAACAGATGGATCAACTGAAATACACTGCAGAGGGGAGCAGCGGGCAAGGCAGGAGAGGTCTGCTGAGCTGTGTGGGAAACTCCCTGGCTGGGGATCGAACTCATGCTGCAGTGGCTCTGGACAGCTTCATAGTGCTGAGACTTAACCCGTTGTGCCACCAGGGAAGCCCCCCCTTCCCTTTCTTGACATGCATTCATGATCTACTTCTTCACACCAAATTTCTCCAAAACATAGTCTAAAACAACAGACAGGTATGTGCCCACAGTTTCTGTGAGTCAGGAAATTAGAAACAGCTTAGAAGGGTGTTTCCGGCTCAGAGGTTACAGTCAGGGTTTTGACTGGGCAACGGTCACGTTTCAACTTGCCCGGGGCTTGTGGGTCAACTTCCAGTCTGACTGAGTCACAAGGCTGGTGGCAGGAGCACTCAGTTCCTTGACACATCAACCTCTTGCCAGGACTCATTAATCTTTAGACCTCTCATCTCAACTGCAAGCAATTTGTATTGATAAGAAATTCCAGTAAGTATTAGAATATATAATACTCGATATAAAAATTATCTCTGCCTACTGTATTTTCTAGTACATTTTCACCCCTTTAGAACAATATAAGATACAACTTTTAAAATGGACATTTAATCTAGTTTAAGAAAGGATGTCCATTTGTTCTGATTTCTTGGCCTTCTTTTCAAAATGTGTTTTTTTAAGTTAGGAATTTAGGTTTTTTTCCCAGCTTTATTGATTAAAAATAAAAATTGCATATATTTAAGGTATACAAAATGATACTTTCATATCTATGTGTATAGCTCTATATACACACACACACAGTTAAGAAGCTGAGGTAATGTCCTCCCAGAAACTATTGTAGTTTGAACTATTATAACTCTAAAATCTACACTAGATTAAAAAAAAAAGTAAAATGCAAATGAAACCACATAAAACCCACTGGGATTTACCCCCACCCCCACAAAATTTACACTTCCAGCAAAACAATAAAACAGATCATATCCAGACTTCAAATTACATGTGACTAATAATGCATAAATTACATGTAAGTGACAATGCATACATTAATAAATTAGCACACTAACCACCAAATGACAGCCGATTATCTCCATGCATTCATCATCCACAGTTGGAGCAGAAAGCAAGGTCAATCAAGAAATCTTCGTGGGGAATAGAAGAGAAAATATAGCTGTTCTAATATTAATCTAAAACCACTGCTAGAAATAGAAAAATTCTTATATGTGAAGATATGAAAAAGAATGCAGGCCTCCCTGGTGGCCTAGGGCTTAGCCCTCTGCGGGCGGGCTGAGTTCGATCCCCTGCCAGGGAGCTGACCCACATGGCGCAGCAGACCTCTCCTGCCTCACCTGCTGCTCCCCTCAGCAGTTTACTTCAGTGGATCTGCCTGTTCTGCTCCCCACACGGTCTCTGGTGAATCCTCTCACCCTGTGCACCTCTAGCCTACACCCAGTTCTTCTATGCAAAAATAAATAAAATCTTAAAAAAAAAAAAGACAAAAACGAATGCAGGTTGGACAGGAAGTAAAGGGCTTCTAGGGGAGGTAAAGCTTTATGGGGAAAGGTAACTAGGAGGGAGGCTGAGGAGCTCTGGAGGCACCATCTTGTGAAGGGCAAGACAAACAAGGAGGGATAAATGAAGAGTTCTGTCTGGCACATGAAATTTAAGAAATAATGAGAAACTATCCATTTCCACAACTGAGAAAAGCAACAGGTTATGTGGTAAAAGCTGGAAAACCAGTAAATATGATTGGCACCTCAAAATCCTTTTTATTTAAATGACAGAATAGGAAAAACTTATTAAACAAAAATGGATAATATCAAATAGGTGGAGAATTTTGAAAAATGACAAAAATCTTAAGAGATAATGCCTTCACTGATTCACCACTACTTCCATAACTGCATAATTTTGGGAGCACAGCTTCATACCTCATTCACCCTTCACCAAAGCTCCAGTGCCATAACCTTTCACTTCTCTCCTCTACCCCTTCTACCTGCACCCTATTTCCCATGGTAACATGTATATTATTCAGAAAGTCAAAGGCTTATTCTGGTTCTTTTGCCAGTTTGTTTTCTCTGGTTATTATAGTCTGCAAATAAGTGAGCCATCTGGTAACTGCCTTTCACTATGAAGACACTTACGGGAGGGGCCTCCCTGGTGGCCTAGGGGTTAAGTCTCAGTGCTGTTACCTCTACAGCCAGAGTTCAATTCCCAACCAGGGAGCTGACCCACCTATGGTGCAGCAGACCTCTCCTGTCTCACCCGCTGCTCCCCTCAGCAGTGTACTTCAGTAGATCCGCCTGTTCTGCTCCCCACTCTGTCTCTGGTCAATCCTCTCACCATCCCACACCTCTGGCCTACACCCCAGCTCTTGTATGCATAAATAAATAAATCTTTAAAAAATAAAAAGGTGAGACAGGGCCTTTGGGAACAGAATGGATGGATCTTGACGTAATTAAGCTAAGAGATAACTACGATCTTTTAAAAATCCAGATAAAAAGCACATTTTCTTCGGAAAAAGCAAAATTGGGCCCATTAAAGGTAAACATTTAAGCACACCATTTTCCTTAAGAAAAGGCGGAGCATGTTATCATGGAACTAATCTACAGAAAATGCATGAATCCCAGGTAGTAACAGGAAATGTCTAACAAATCTTAACAAATCTTCAAAGACCAGGTGATTCTAATTTGTTTACTTCATAATTTTTTTCTGGAATATTGAAACAAAGGGAAAATTTCCTAGTTCTGACAGAAAGCAGCTATAACACTGATATTTAAACCTGTCAAAGAAATATAGGAAGAGGACAATTATGACAAATATCATTAAATATTGATATAAATTATATAAATAAAACATTAATAAATAGAATCTAGTGCTAGAATAACAAATCAATATGCCATTACCAAGTAAGATCTATTCCAGAAATATAAGTTTGGATCCATATTAAGAAATCTTTTAATATAATATGCCATATTAATGGATCAAAAGATAATATTGTCTCAATAGATTCTGAAAGAGCCTTTCACCCCATTTGACAACTATTCCTAGTAAAAACCAGTTGAGAAAATAGAAACAGTCAGATATATTTATATACAGTAAAACACACACGCGCGCGCGTGCACACACACACACACACACACGCGCCCGCGCGCAATTTAGTCCTAAAGTCAGTATCTCATTTTATCATGGGTGTTTCCACTAAGAACAAGAAAAGGAAAAGTTGCCCAATACTTCCATTATTATTTACCACCATTCTGTAAGTATTAAACAATACAAATAAAAATTAGTAACCAATGGTTAGGTGTATGCCGTGATGGGACCACCAAGTAAACATTGCTAAAGATATAAATGTCTTAGATCTGGGACTGATGGCAGAAGTGACAACAGAAATATTCCCAGTGAACTAGCGTTGGTCACAGGTTACAATCTGGGAGCAAATGTTTGGACAAAGGATGCAGAGGGGATGCCTTAGACCGCTTCCTTTGGGCTAAAGGCAAAATTAAGCTCTGAGGCTATTGTTTTAGGTCTACATTAATAATCAGATGTCCTCTCAGGCTGTAGAACAGAGAACAACAATCATCACGTTTAGAGTGAGTAGGGGTGAGGGTCATTGATGCAAGATTGCTCTAAAATTACCCACGTTACAGGGCTTCCACGGCAGGACGCGGTGACCTTCTAACCAAGAGACCACGTCACTGAGACAGAGGGTCACAAGTCTAGTGACATATAAACCAGAGGAGAAAGGCAGATACTGTGTAACCCTGGGTACCGCTGTCATCTACTTCCCTGGCAAATGCCCCACTTATAAGACTGGGGGTGGGGAGGGGAGAAGCTCCAGGATATGTTGGAGGCCTCAGAGCTCTGTTTCCAGAAGCTCCACTGTGGGGAATTTTCCTACAAGCTGTAGCTCATCTCCTGACCAGAGTATCCTAGCAGCAGCCTTGCTCATCCGCACACATCCCGGGTCCTTGCTGTCTATCAGGCCTTTCTGGACCAGATTTTGGCAGTCTCTATAAAGGAGATGACCCAAATCTGAAACACTATGAGGGCCAGACTCAAGAGATCATGGGCTGATGAGAGGGCATCACACATGGAGAAAAGTCACACACTAGTGAGGACAGAGTTTGCCCTAACTCCCTAGATTGCGCTGAGTGGTGGACCAGCTGTCTGGCACAAGGCCTGTGCTCTCAGAATATCACAGGGCACCCCCTGCTGGCCACAGGGCCCACATCCTCCAGTCACTGTGGTAACACTAAACACAGGGGCAGAGAGTCCTTTTTGTCCTGTCCTTTTCCCTGGTGTCACTAGCAAGACAATAGAGTGAGAAGAGGCCTCAGTAGGTCCACCATTGCAACAGTGATGCTATCACATGCTGACTTTTCCCTCAACAGAAATCTCTATCAACTGTGTCCTTTCAACTCTGACTTTGCAAGCTGTTCTTAGACATTGCACATGGTACATGAAAAGATAGTTCGAGTTCAGAAAGGTGGATCATCTGAGCATGTGAACCCAGCATCTCCAACCGAGAAAATAGGGAAAAATCTGGGAACACATGTTTCCTTAGTTAAGTCTATTATTCCTTTTCTTAAAAGTCCTTTTATTCTAGTTTTTATTGCATGTTAATGTCCATATCTATAAACTGCCACAAATGTGTTCATAACGATGTATCTACATATATTTGGCAATTGTGTAGGTCTAGTCATTTAAACACATATTTTTAATACTACTAAATAATTCACGCTATTGAGTTCACTCTAGTGAATTCTATTCAATTGTCACTTGGAACCCAGCCCTTGTCTTCTTTTCTTTTTAAAGATTTATTTATTTATGCATACAAAAGCTGGGGTATAAGCCAGAGGTGTATGGGGTGGGGGGTGAGAGGATTCACCAGAGACAGAGTGGGGAGCAGAACAGGCAGACTGACTGAAATACACTGCTGAGGGGAGCAGCGGGAGATACAGGAGAGGTCTGCTGCGCCATGTCTGGGGATCAAACTAATGCTGCAGTGGCTGGCGATAGCATCATAGTGCTGCGAGAGAGGTCCACCAGAGAGGCCCCAGACCTTGTCTTCATGAGGCCAGTTAAACAGTGCTCTGTGAGTTCCCCATGTGCTGGGTGAGGCCGGGGGAGCTCATGGTGTGAGCACCCGCAGTGTGAACGTGGAGGCTGCTGTCCCACATTGAGCTGGAATAATCAGCGTCCACCACAGAACCAGCATAATTAATTTACACCCAGTAAAAGTTTGAGAGAAATCAAATAGGACTCCCAGGTTCTGCTGGAACTTCTGCAGGCTTCTGCTGAATAAGTCATGGATTATCACCTATGACTTCACTGATGTCCCTTCTTTAGGGGGACACCACTGTGAAGTCCCCAATTCTTGGTGTTCATCTAACTGATTTGTCCCACAGCACCCCTGCTGGCTGAAGTTACACACTCGCTGATCAAAGACAATGTTCCTAGGCTTTTCTTTTTTCAATTGGGTTACTAGAGTTCGCAAAACATATTATTTTTTAAGGCTCCAGTATGCCTAGGCCTTACTGTCACAACAATTGACACAGCCCCTTACTGTGTGACTTTTCATTTGGTTCTCCTACAGATGTTGAAATTTGCCCTAATTTTTAAAAAAGATTTATTTATTTATGCATACAAGCTGGGCTACAGGCCAGCGGCGTGGGGCTGCAAGAGGGTTCACCAGAGACGGAGCGGGGAACAGAACAGGCAGATCAACCGAAATACACTGCTGAGGGGAGCAGTGGGCGAGGCAGGAGGGGTCTGCGGCACCAGGTGGGAAATCTCCCCCGGTGGGCGTGGAACTTGCGTTTCCGCTGCTGCTGCTGCTGCTGCTGCTGACAACTCCACAGCGCAAAGCTTAACTGCAGCACCACCAGGGAGACCCGAGACATGCCCTTATTCTAAAGGGAGAGCAGAAAGAACTTCTGAAGAAGAACAAGCAGAAGGCATAAAACCCCTGCAGCATTTAAGATAAAGAAACAGTGACGACGTGGCAGAGGTCTTCTGTACATGCCAATGACAGAAGGTGGTGAGACAGGATAAGTTAGGAGGATAAGGAAAGGAATGAGAAAGACTCGTGTGTGATGGAGAGGGGACAAGTGGGTGTTCAGTTTGCTTCCCTTGGGATTTGGGGCTTCACTTATTTGATAGCCATTGAAGATTTTAAACATGGCAGTGACATTCCCAGGTTTCCATTTTTGAAAACTTATTTTTTTTTTAAGATTTATTTTTTTATTTATACATACAAGCTGGGGTACAAGCCAGAGCTGTGGGGCGGCGAGAGGGTTCACCAGAGACAGAGTGGGTAGCAGAACAGGCAGATCAGAAATACACTGCTGAGGGGAGCAGCGGGCGAGGCAGGGGAGGTCTGCCGCACCATGTGGGATTCTCCCTGGCCGGGCATCGAACTCGCGTTGCCGCTGCCGACAGCTCCACAGCGCAGCGCTTAACCGCTGCGCCACCAGGGAGGCCCCCATTTTTGAAAACTTATTAAAAAATGACATAAATTAGAGCGACCCAGCCAGTAGCAAGTACGGCTGTGTGAAAGTGTTTGTGGCATGGAAATCAAGAGGTGATGAGTTTAAAATAAGGAACTCTCCTACACTGCTGGTGGGAATGCAAACTGGTCCAACCACTATGGAAAGCTGTGTGGAGGTTCCTCAGACTACTAAAAATGGAACTATCATATGACCCAGCAATTCCACTCCTAGAGCTCTACCCGAAGGACACAAAAATATTAATTCAAAAGGATACCTACACCCCTATGTTTATTGAAGCACTATTTATAATAGATAAGACTTGGAAGCAACCCAAATGCCCCAAAATTGACTGGATCAAGAAGATGTGGTATATACACACAATGGAATACTATTCAGCAATCAAAAAAGATAAACTCATGCCATTTGCAGCAACGTGGGTGGAGCTAGATGGGATTATGCTCAGTGAAGTAAGTCAGAAGGAAACATATCAGATGGTTTCACTTGCAGGAGGAACACAGAGGAACAAAATAGGGGATGAGGGAAAAAAATTAAAACAACAACAACAAAAACTCACAACAAAACAAAGATAAACTGAAAACTATAAATCAGAGACATTCTGCAAGGGAGGGGGAAGGAGAGGGATCAAAACGAGGGCAGGAAGAGCACAAGGGACTGTGGTGATGGTGCATGGGTGAATGGTGGTGGAAATTCGATGGGGACTACACCTGGGAAAAGAAAGCAAACATTGTACAAAAATGAGCAACGATGTAATATATATATGAATAAATACAAAAAAATAAAATTTAGGTGGAAAATAAAATAAAATAAGGAGCAGAATCTACCAGACTGGCAAGCACATAGATCTGGTGGTAAGAAAGAAGAAAAATAAATTAAATTTGAAGGAAAAGCTTAGAAAGCAGGAGAGGTGCCTTGTGCCTCCACCTGCCCACAGAATGAGGTGGGAGCTCAAGAAGGTCAAGACCCCAAAGTCATAGGTAGAAGAGAATGTGATGTCCAACAGAAGCTCCTTACGCAGAAAGATAAATGATCTGAAGGAAGCCTTTTGTTGGGTCGGTTGATTTTTTAAAAAAGTATTTATTTAGTTATGCATCTAAGAGCTGGGTATAGGCCAGAGGAATGGGGGTGGTGAGAGGATTCACCAGAGACAGAGTGGGGAGCAGAGCAGGCAGATCCACTGAAATACACTGCTGAGGGGAGCAGCGGGCGAGGCAGGAGAGGTCTGTTGCACCATGTGGGACTCTCCCTGGCCTGGGATGGAACTCGTGCCTCAGTGGCTGCATATATTCATAGTGCTGAGACTTAACCACCTGCGCTACCAGGGAGGCCTCCTCAGTGGGTTGATTTGTGTTTATTTATTCAGTAAAAAAAAGTCATAAACAGGTAACCTTTTGTGGGAACTCACCAAGTCCCCCTCTCCTTGTGGATTTCCTCATGATAAATTAGGATATTTGATCCCAGGTTGACAGGGGTCTCTAAAAAGTCATATTTTCTTGCTTTATTCTGAGAAGTTTAAAACTTGATAGAGATAGGCAGGAGCTTTTTGGATGTTAAATTAAGGTTTAGGTAATTTCACCTAAACCTCACCTTTCACTCTACACCTTGTCTCCTAAATCAGGACTTGGCTCCTATTGAGATTCCTGTTTCATCAGTTTTGCACTTTGTCCTGCACTTACATGGTAGGAAATGCACAAGATTTTGCTTGTAGCACAAAGAAAAGGGCAGATATGCATGAATGCTTTACCCAGGACATGGTCTCTGAGAGAACAGGGAGGGTGAGCAGTGATCATCTAATTAGGTACCTCACTCTCAGGAATTTCATTATAAAAATGAGATGGTCCAGTAAATGGTGGACTAAGACCCTTCAAGCTTTCATTCCCCCTCCACAGAAATGATGAAAAACCAACCAAGAAACTCAAGAAAATCAGCTATGTGAGAGCTCTGGAAAACAGGTAAAGGTTAACAGCAATCAAAAAAAATTTTCAATCAAGAAAAAGCCATTTTCAAAATGGTAAGGGAATTCACAGGGAAACTTCAGTAAGAGGGTGAAATAGGAGGTCCCTCTTTCACATCTTCCCACAGCAGTAATAATTTGGCAGTCATCCATGGGCAAAGTGCCTTTGAGAACTGTCATTTCCAAGTAAAATGTCAGTGGAGTCCAAGACCAAGGAAGGATATTTTGAGAAGACAGCCCTTGCCCAGATAGATGACTGACTCACTGAATTTAGTTCCATTTACAGATCTGAAAACAGGGGAGAAAAAGAATTTGATAAAATTTAACATCTTTTCATGATAAAAAGTCTCAACAAGTTCTGTATAGAGAGATGCATCTCAAAATAATAATGGCCACATGTGACAAGTCCATAGCTAACACGACATCAACACTGAAACCTGAAAGCACTTCTTCCAAGGTCAGGCTAAGACAGGGCACCCACTCTTACCACCACTACTCGGGATGGTGCTAGGAGTCCTTGTCAGAACAATTAGGCAAGAAAAAGAAAGAAAAAAACCTCCAAGTAGGAAAGTAAGAAGTCAAATCATCACTTTGTTGATGACAAGAGCTTATATTTTAAAAATCCCAAAGATTCTACAAAAAACCCCAAAACCTAGAAGAACTAATAAACAAATTCAATGAAACTGCATGATACACAAAATTTAAAAATCACTTGTGTTTCTACACACTAATGAACTATCTAAAAAATAAAGGAAACAATGCAAATTATAATAGTTTCTAAGATAATAAAATATTTAGAGTAAATTTAACCAAGGAACTGAAAGATCTCTATATACTGAAAAGTATAGACCTTTCATGGAAAAAAAAGACAAAATTAAGTGGAATGATATCTTATGTTTATGCATTAAGATAATTAATATTGCTAAAATGTCTATCCCACCCAAGGAAATCTATAGATTTAATGGAATACTTTTCAAAATTTTAATTATATTTTGCACAAAAATATTTTTAAAAATCATAAAATTCATGTGGAACCATAAAGGACCCAAATGTACTAAATAATCTTGAGAAAGAAAAGCAAAACTGGAGGCATCACACTTTTGGATTTCAAACTATGCTACAAACTGAAATTGGATTTGGCAATGATTTCTTGGCTATGGCACCAATGATACAAACAACAAAAGAAAAAATTGATAAGTTGAACTTCATGAAAATAAAATCATTGTGCATCAAAGAACACTATCAAGAGAGTAAAAATACAACTCACAGAATGGAAAGAAATACTTTCAATCTATATTTTTGGTAAAAGGTTGACATTGAGAATATTAAAAGAGCTACCTATCAGCCACAATAACAAAGATCCAGTTCTAAAATGGACAAAGGACTGATTTGAATACACATGTCTCTAAAAATAGATACAAATAGCCAATAAACACATGCAAAGATGTTTATCCTCATTAATCATTGCATTAGAAGTGTAAATTAAAACCAAAATGAAATACCGCTTCATCTCTACAAAACTTCTATAGATTTTTAAATTGAAAATAACAAGCATTGGTGCATACATGAAGAAACTGGAACCCGTGTGCATTGCTGGTAGGAAAGCAGAGTGGTGCAGCAGCTATGGAAAACAGTTTGGGGTTCCCTAAACAGTTAAACATAGGATTATCATATGATCCAGCAATTCTATTCCTAATTGTATATTCAAAAAAATAGGAAGCAAGCAAGTATCGAACAAATACATGTACACCAATGTTCAAAGCAGCAAAGTTCATTGCTAAAATATGGAGACAAACAAAATGGCAATCAACAGATAAACAGATAAGCAAAATGTGGTTTATACAGTAGCGCATCACTTAACAAAAAGGATACATTCTGAAAAATACATTGTTAGGTGATGTTGTAGTATGAACGTGATAGAGTATAGTTACACAAACCTAAATAGTATAGCCTATTTAGACATGCCTAGGCTATAAGGTAGCCTACTGGGACCACCATCGTATATGTGCTCCATCAGTGACCAAAGCATTGTTAAGCAAAGCACTACTGTGCATGCAATGGACTATTCAGCCTTGAAAAGGAATGCAATTCTGATACATGCTACAACATGGATGAATCTTGAAAACATTATGATAGGAGGGAGGGTCCAAGATGGCAGCTTAGAAAGATCCTGAACTCACCTAGTCTCATGGACACACCAAATACACAACTGTATATGGAACAATTCCCTCCAAAAAAGGAACTGAAAACTAGCTTAACAGTTTCTCCACAACAAGGGATTAGAGGGCCACATGGAGATAGGTAGGAGAGTCCGCAATGCCATCTTGCCAAAAACCCCAGTTTCAGTGCAGGGACCCACAATAGGGAGGGATTTCACAAGTCCTAACTTTCTCCCTGAGGAGTGAAGAGATTGTGCCCCCCATCAAGCACCTCAATCCCCAGGTACCTGGACTGGAGAGATGAGCCCCCAAAATGATGGTTTTAAAAACCAATGGGGGGCCTCCCTGGTGGCGCAGCGGTTAAGCGCTGCGCTGTGGAGCTGTCGGCAGCGCGCGGTGCAAGTTTGACGCCCAGCCGGGGAGAGTCCCACATGGTGCGGCAGACCTCTCCTGCCTTGCCCGCTGCTCCCCTCAGCAGTGTATTTCTGATCTGCCTATTCTGCTCCCCACTCTGCCTCTGGTGAAGCCTCTCGCTGCCCCACACCTCTGGCCTATACCCCAGCTGTATGTATAAATAAATAAATCTTTAAAATAAAATAAAATAAAATAAAATTTATTAAAAAAAATAAAAAAAATAAAAACCAATGGGGTTTATATCCATGGGTTCCAAAGGACTGTAGGGAGCTAAGAAGCTCTTTTTAAATGTCTTAAGTGTAGACTCACTCACTCTAGGACTCAACTCAGGTGTCAGTTTGAAAAGCACCTAGATTGTGTATTAATTTGGGGGCATCTCCCTTAGATAATGGGCACAATGGGAATTCTCTCCCAGAACAGAGATGCTGTTGGGTGCCATTTTTGTATTCTCCTCTTACCTTGCTTGTGCCAGCAAGGTAGAGCGGTCACTGAAGCCAAGAGGATATGAGCAGCCAAAGCACCCCCCCCCCCACTGCCTCACTGGAGCCAGCGGCCACAGGCAGTCCACACAGGACTTTGTGTCCCACATGGGATGCTCCTGATCTGCCTTGGTATCCATGGAACACTTGTGGGCCTATAGGACTGTAACGAATCAGGCAGTTCTGGCGCACCGCACTACAGTAAACTAAGGCACAGCCCCAGTTTTCCTATGCATCAAACCTGTTTATTTGTCCTGGAACTTCAATCTGGAGAACAGCTTCTCTGAGATGCTCTCAGGGTACGGAGAGTGATCAACTTTGCACTCTCCTGTGACCTTGCCATAGCTCACTAGTATCTTCCAGAAAAGAGTTTACACTCATTGGAGCCCCAGCTCCCGCAACTGTTACCGAAGGGATACTTCCAGGTCACCTGGCCTGGAGGGCATCAGGGAATACAATTGTGGCTCTACAGGACATATATTTACACACATTGAAAACTACTGCCTGAGAGTCTGACTTTCAATCTCTCTGAAACTAGGTGCTAACTGATATCACTTCCTTTGGAAGAATGACAAGTCTTGGCACACCTTTAACATCTGGGACTTACTACGAATAAATAAGGCTGCTTAGACAATCACAAAGGTTGAACAACCAAGAGCAAGGGCAAGGTTGAAGGATAAGGTTTATCTTCTACACAAGGCCACTCCTTCCAGTCAGGAGAGGTAGCTGTTTCACTTGCTGCAGAGAGGTGAGGAAAAAGAAGAATGTGTTCCAACAGAACAAGATAAAACCCAAGAAAAAGACCTTAATGAAGCAGAGATAAGTGATATGCCTGATAAAGAGCTCAAAGTAAGGGTCATAAAGATGCTCACTGACCTCAAGAGAAGAATGAATTTACACAGTGAAAATTTCAACAAAGAGAAACTACCAGAAAATATCAAATGGAAGCCATAGAGCTTAAAATACACAAGAAAGTCTCAACAGCAGGACAGATGAAGCAGAAGGATGGATAAATGAACTAGAAGATAGGGATTGGAACGTGCCCAAACAGAACAACAACAACTTTTAAAAAGTGAAGATAGTGTAAAGAGCCTACAGAACAACATTGGACAGAATAATATTTGCATTATAGGGTTCCAAATTGGCAGGAAGGAGTAAAGTTGTCACCATATGCAGATGACGTGATTTAATTTTTTAATTGTGTTATTTTTATTGAGGGAACAATAGTTTACAGTGTTATATATTAATTGTGAGGCATAGGCTCATATCTCTCCCCATGTATATTACACACATCCACCACAGATGACTTGATTTTATATTTAGAAAACCTGAAGTCTCAATCCTCAGTAAAGGTAGAGGATGCAAAATCAATATACAAAATTTGTTGCATTTCTATGCGCTAGTAATGAGACATCTGAAAGAACAACTAGGAAAACAATCCCATTTACCATTGCATGAAAGAGAATAAAAAACATACAAATGAATTTAACCAGGAGAAAAACAACTTGTACACTGAAAACTATAAAACAAAGATGAAAACTATGAAAGAAGGCAAAAATAAACGGAGAGATACTTTATACTCATGGATTGGAAGAATTAATGTGTTAAAATATCCATATTGGGGCCTCCCTGGTGGCGCAGCGGTTAAGCGCTGCGCTGTGGAGCTGTCGGCAGCGGCGACGCGAGTTCGATGCCCGGTCAGGGAGAATCCCACATGGTGCGGCAGCCCTCTCCTGCCTCACCCGCTGCTCCCCTCAGCAGTGTATTTCTGATCTGCCTGTTCTGCTCCCCGCTCTGTCTCTGGTGAACCCTCTCGCCGCCCCACGCCTCTGGCCTGTACCCCAGCTTGTATGTATAAAAATAAAAAAAAATAAATCTTTAAAAAAAAAAATATCCATATTACCCAAAGAAATTTATAGATTTAATGAAATCTCTATCAAAATTACAATGGCATTTTTTCACAGAAATAGAACAATTCTAAACTGTATGGAAGCATAGAAAACCCTGAATAGTTAACAGAATCTTGAGAAAGAACAAAGTTTGAGACACCATGTTACATCATGTTCCTAAGTTCAAACTATGTTCCAAAACTATAGTAATCAAACTAGTATGCAACAGTGTTACAGATACATCTTCTTGAAAGGGGAAGGAACACTGAATGACCTGCCTGAGGCTGATCATTAACCCAGAGCTTATATAGAAAGGAAAGGCCAGGCCTGGGCTGGGGAAAGCACCACCTGTAGCATGGCCAGCACGTTAAGCCCTGACCCTACAATGGGTCCCCCAGGTACTTCTGATATATCAGAGCTCATCCGAAACCCTGCTGATATCTCTGTCATTGTCATCTATTTCATTGTGGTGATGATCGTCGGCCTGTGGGTATGTTGATGCCCATAGGGTCTTTTAGGGTGGTGAAACTTCTCAGGGAGAAGGAGATATGAGGTGACAAAGCTAAAAGAACATTAATGGCTGTCACAAATTTCATTGTCCTCTCAGAATCATTTTCTTGTATAAAACAGAAATAATGCTAACATGGAGTTTATTTCTAAAAATTCCATTGTTTCAACAGAGTCAGCAGTAGGAACTTCACTTACTCTGTTTTGGCATCTCTAGCACCTGGCATAATGAAGAAAGATGACATTTTTATTATCTCATATCTTTCATTTTCCTTTGTTGTTTGCTCACTTCCCCACTGAGAGTTGACTGTTTCCTTAATTTACTTTGTTCTTTCTCTTTAGCAATGAGTGTGAGGCTGCAAATTTTCTTCCACGCACAGCTCTCGTGACACTTCACCTTGTTTTCCACAAATGAAAATAGGTAGAACAAATAAGACAGAAGCTGAGGAAGATGATTTCTAAAGAGTTCCCAGGTTTCTGTGAAACAAAGGTGCTATACCAGTTTCCAAGAAATTGTTCTTTCTTTAGGAATGCTGGGAAGGTCATTTCCATCAGCCCCTGGGGTATCTTGGGTATATCTGCTGCAGTTTGACTCTCACCTGATTCCCTTCTGTGCAGGCGATGATGAGGACCAACCGAGGCACTATTGGTGGCTTCTTTCTGGCTGGTCGAGACATGGTCTGGTGGCCGGTGAGTAGTCAGTGTCTCCTGGAGATATATTTCCTGTGGTGTTTTAGAGTAAATAAAGAGGGGCTTCCCTGGTGGCACAAGGGGCTAAGTCTCAGCACTATGAAGCTATCAGCAGCCACTGCAGCACGAGTTAGATCCCCAGTCAAGGAGATTCCCACATGGCGCAGCAGACCTCTCCGGTCTTACCCACAGCTCCCTTCAGCAGTGTATTTCAGTAGATCCACCTGTTCTGCTCCCCACTCTGTCTCTGGTGAATCCTCTCACCACCACCACCCCCCTCACACACACACCTCTGGCCTACACCCCAGCTCTTGTATGCATAAATAAATAAATCTTTAAAAAAAGAATAAAGAAAGAAAACATGGGGAGAGGACAACTTCTGCTGTGTTTCGCTTCCTACTTGCTGGTATCACTTTTCCTAATCCCTGACCTCAGGGCTCTGCCTTGTCATTCCAGCGAATGACAGTGAGAACCCCTTAGGAGAGCAAGCTTAACTAGCATTTGAGAAGACCCAGCCCTGTTTCATATTCTTTCTCCCTGGTTCTTATTCAAGAGTCCTTGGCTCCTATGCTCCTTGGCACATTCCTTCTTAGTTCTCAGTACTGAGCTGATGCTTCCCTTTGTTTGTTCTCCTGCTTCAGCATCCAGCTCAAGTCCTGCTTTGTCTGACAAGCCTCCCAGATAACTCCCACCTTTCCCTGATGGTCTAGTCCTGTGTTCTCGCAGTTATGATAGTGGACTGAGTGTTCCCTGCCATGCTGCTGTGCGCTTGTCTCTCACTCTTGTACAGGCAATGTCTCCCTTGTTGGGTGTTGATGTCTGACCTCGCTGGTCAGTCCCACTGCAGCAGAGGTGGGCATCCTCTCTGAGCCCAGTGTCAGCACCATGCGGGGATACAGTGGGTGCCCAGTCCATGCTACCCTTCCAGATATGCTGACCAAATAGTATTAAGGGAAGCGGACACTGGGAAGTGGCTGGGTGGTTGAGGCAGAGCACTGCAAGCTGGAGGTGTATATTGGGAATGTCCACTGTGGCACCGCATCCTCAGGACTGTTCTTGTAAAACTTCAAGTCTTAACCAGTATGACAGCCACACATCAGCTTGCCCTCCTGCTCCTGCCTGCCCCAGTGTCTGAGAGAAAAGGTGATTTTAGAGAGGACAGGGGGAAAAGGAGATTAGGGGGGGTGGGCACCCCATTCTGGCACCCCAATTCTGTTCTGTCAGAATGGGTGCTGATCGTGCCCATTCTAGAGATCGCTCTTGATATTCGGGACTTCAGAACAGTAGACACATGATGGGAAGAAAGGACATGGGTGAGGAGGGTCCTTGGGGCCAGAAGGATACGAGGGATCCCTTCCACTGAGCTCTGGCGCCTCGAGGCTGACTGAAGGGGCGGGGGAGGCCTGGACAGTGTGAACTCAGAGCATTCAGGTAGAGAGGCCCATGTCCTCCAAAGGCAGGGGCAAATTCGTTTTTCCAACAAAGGCCAAATTAAAGCATTTTAAAGTTTATGGGCCATGCAATTGTTGCCACCACACAATTCCGACATTGTTTGACAGAAGCAGCCATAGACAACATGTAAAACCAATGAGTGTAGCTGCGTTCCATGAAATTGTTAATGGATACTGAAATTTGAACTTCACAAAATTTGCATTGCACTAACTCATCATTCATAACATATTTAAACCTTTCCTAAGCAATCAAAATTGTAAAAATGTTCTCAGCTAACAACTGCACAGAAACTGGCAGCTGGCTCGATTGAGCCCAGGTGCTATAGTTTGTGAACTGCTGCCTCCAGGAATAGTGATGGAAACAGCACAACATTTACCTGTTTTCAAGAAGTCTCATTCGGTTCTATGGCTGATCCTCTTGTCTGTTCTTGCAAATTTCAGATGGGTGCCTCCCTCTTTGCCAGTAACATCGGCAGTGGCCACTTCGTGGGCCTGGCTGGGACCGGAGCGGCTACCGGAGTCGCCACTGTAACATTCGAATGGAATGTAAGTGACGTCAGAGGCTTCTTCCTTAAAGTCAAAACTCTATCCAGGCATGTTTTTGTGGGAGTCTGTAGCAGATGTCTGGTTTGGTTCCTCTCTTTCCTTCTCCTAACCCATCTTTGGTTGACCTTCAGGGTCTTCCCTGTGAAGTCTCCTTCGGCCTGGGCCATTCCAGTCACATTATCACTCACCTCTGAGATTTCCCTCCAGCTGTTATTCCCACTAGGAATGTAATTTCTGTATCAGTCAGTCCCCACTTTCATTCGACCTCCTTGATCATTTTAGCTCTCACGTCTAGCTCTCTGCCCTGACCTGTGACACAGAGTGTCCAGCCCTGAGTTAGATGCAGGGAATAAAAAAAAATGTATATAAAAAGCAGTGGCCTCTAGGGGCCTCCCTGGTGGCCTAGGGCTTAAGCGCTATTACCTCGAAAGCTGAGTTCGATCCCCGTCCAGGGAGCTGACCCACGTGGCACAGCAGACCTCTCCTGTCTCGCCCGCTGCTCCCCTCAGCGGGATATTTCAGTAGATTCGCCTGTTCTGTTCCCCACTCTGTCTCTGGTGAATCCTTTCACCCCCTGCACCTTTGGCCTACACCTCAGTTCTAATTAATTAATTAATTAATTAATTAAAGCAATGGTCTCTCCTTTTGAGAAGCTACATCCCAGTGGGAGAGACAGATACATATTTACAGGATTTTTCACAGACAAACATGCCAGCTCTCACACAAGAGGGGCGGTCATCATAAATGACAGGGGTGGGAGATGGCACAGGTGAGGGACCCTCCTGGTGCTGACACCAAGGAATACAGGGGCCCCGAGAGTAACAGCAGAGTAAGGAGTGAATGGTTTAGAGATAGCAGGTAGACTCTACAAGGCTTTGTGATTGAGTTCCTCACTGTTCTACTGCCATTTCACCATCGAAGCTACGTCCTTTTAAGGAGACCCTCAGTTCTTAAGACAGGAGCCATCTCCTCTCACGCACTCACACTGCCCCTTCTCCAGCTCTTGGCTGGGCATGTGGTGAATGCGCCATAAACACTTCTGGAGTTGGCAGAGTTTTTCCTGTTCTTTTTTCTTATCCTTGCTAGTGTTTGCACACATATAGGCATGTCCATCAGTCAGCGAGAGAGAGATGTTCACATGAAAGAAAGCTGGATGATAGTGAAAGTGTAAACAGACTCAAGATGTGACCTTGATCATCACAAAAGCCTGTGCCCCTCCCTTGTAGATAATTTTGTCCCTATTTTGCTTTTGTGGTGTCAGGGATTACAGAATGGAATCAGCTCCAAAGGCATGGACAAAATGCCCTATGAACCCATGGGTGTGATTGTCAGGCTGCTGAGAGCCTGGCTCTGTTAACCTGTGACCTTAATTTCTCGGCTCCCTTAATTTCTATAATGCTCAAGTTGCCTTCCTCCAACCCCGCCCCCATATAACAGGAATAACTGAGCCTGCCATACCTGCCTCATCTGGTTGTTCTGAGAACAGATGAGGGATATGTGTGAGGCCTCTGTTAACATTGCATGTTAATGCATAATGCTGATTATACTATTATTGGTGGCAAGACTTGGGAGGCACTGGGAATATTCTTCTATCCCCAAATTTCTTTCTCATTGCTTTGCACGCTATAAACTTCCTACCCTCCAAGAATAATCTCATTGGGTAAAGATTGTATGAACTTCCAGGGACCATTTCTCCCCACACATTCTTGTTACATCCTAGGCCCCAGGAAACATTGGCTTCTGAGTCTGGGAAACAGAGACACCCACAGCTGTCTGGGATCATTACTTGGCTGAATGGGACAGGATTCAAGCAAACTTATTTTTTAGACTCAGAGCTCACAGACCCATAAGTCAAGCCTCTTTAACTTTGTACTTTTTTCTTCATATCTTACAGTCTGTGTTCCTGTTGCTGCTTCTTGGGTGGGTGTTTGTCCCCATATATATCAAGTCAGGGGTGAGTATCCACGTATGCACTCAACACATCTGTAAGACATTCACTTATTCACTCCTTTTTAACCTAGGTAATATCACTTGTCCCAGAATTTCCAGGCTTAGACTTACACAAATCCACTAAATGCTGCCAGATTACTGTTGAAAATGGCTGAAGTCAGCTGTCCTCTTGCTGATCACTGAGGCTTCCCATTTCCCTATGTTCTCCCCAACTCATGGTATTTTCCTTTATTCTAATTTTTACCATTCTGGCATTTGTAGCTTCTTTTTTTAAACCAGGAGTAAGACCTACCACAGCTATTATGACTCCCCTTCAACATAGGTCTTGTCACCAGGTCTTGTCAACCAGGGCACTGCTCTCTCTGAACCTGGCTCCCGTATCTGCTCCTTTGACGTATCTACTCCTTTGACGGCTGGTGCTTGGACCATGCAGTGCTTTAAGAGGGGTCATTCCAGGAATGAGGGTGCCTAGGGAGCAGCCTTCTGGTCAGTACCTCTGCAGGTTGTCATATAACCCCCCTTTGTGCATCCTGGGTCCCTTCTAGTTCCAGACATGCCCAGCTCCCTGGAGGGGCAAGAACCCATGCCACAGAACTCATGCATGTGTGGTCACATGCGGCTTACCATCTTCAGGAGCCAACAAGGGCTCCCCCTTCTTGTTTTCAATAATAATGTATATTTCTTTAACATTAATCATGAACTAGATCTGCTATGAGAAAACCAGAAAGCCACCCCCTTTATGCTACACCTCCCATAGTTGACCTCACTTTTCAGTAACGATAGGTTTACTAAATAGGAATCAGTAATGATGATCCCCAAAACATAAACCCAAACATATATTTGCAATTTGCTCAATTAGCAATTTGTTATGTCACCATCATTGTGGTTCACTATGTGCAAGTAATATTTTTGCTAGACTGTGATATTATTTTTATTTTTTAATCTATATATATTTTTTATCATTGTTCATTTTTGTACAATGTTTTCTTTCCTTTCCCAGTCCCCCTTGAATTTCCACCACCAATTCACCCATGCACTGTAACCATAGTCCCTTGTGCTCTTCCCGCCCTCATTTTGGTCCCTCTCCCTCCCCTGCAGAATGTCTCTGATTTATAGTTGTCAGTTTATTTTTGTTTTGCTTTGTTGTGGTTTGTTTATATTTTTATTATTGTTTATTTTCCTGATCCTTTATTCGATTCGCCTATATTCCTCCTATAAGTGAAGCCATCCAATATTTTTCTTTCTCCTTCTGACTTATTTCACTGAGCCTAATCCTTTCTAGTTCCATCCATGTTGCTGCAAGTGGCATTAGTTTATCTTTTGATTGCTAAATAGTATTCCATTGTGTATATATACTACATCTTCTTGATCCATACACTGTGATATTATTATTGGTGAATATAATAAAAAAAAAATCTGTGGTGTCTGCCATGTCTTTGGGGGTGTAAGTACTGCATATCTACCTCCACTTTGCAGATGAGAAAATGGAGGTTCAGAGAGACTGGCATTTGCCACATGTCACACTTCTAGTAAAGGTGGCATCTGGGAGCAGATCTTCAGATTGTCTGCTCCAGCCTTGCTTTCTCACCTGTGTGTTCCCACAACGCCATGCACGGTGCCTCACTGGCCAGAGCTGCTTAGTGGATGTGCTGGGATCTGCAGGTGAAGTCTGTTGCTGTCTCTCTCCGTAGATCATGACCATGCCGGAGTACCTGAAGAAGCGGTTTGGTGGGAAGCGACTCCAGATCTACCTCTCGGTCCTCACCCTCTTCATCTGTGTGGCGTTGAGGATCTCAGTGAGTTCCATGCCTCCTGCCTCTTGGTTTCACCAGATGGGGCTAGAGTGCTAGGCATAGAGAGAGGGTCAAACTTGGTGGATGTCTTAAGTCATCTGGGGTCTCTCTACCAAGTTTCAGTGGGGAAAAAAGGAGCTTCAGAGGCAACATGTTCGTAGAATAAACCACTCACGTGTCCCGAGACACCAAAGTGTAAAGCCACCCTTTTACTAAGGATGTGAAATAATGAATGTAAAGAAAGGAACAAAGTACCTCATTTCAGTAACACAGCTATTTAGTGGTGGAACAGAGGAGGATTCTCCAGTCACCTGACACCCCACGGCACAATAGCCCCTTTATTCTCTTTGTCAGAGCCAGTGTAGGCTTCTATTTTCATTTTCAGTTTGATTATCTGAAATGTGGACCAGAAGGATAGTGCTTTCTATTATTATACTGACTTTTCTTAAATTGACTCTATTTTATCTAAGACCACTCCTAGAAAAGAGGTCACCAATAAGGGTTAAAAGAAATTTTAAAGTTTTTTAAAAGTTACGTTCTTTGGGAATGACAATTAAGGAAAAAAGGAAGGAATTTGAAGATGCAGCGACACATGCAGAAAACAAAGAGAAACGTCTTGGCTCTGCATGTGTCAGTAACTGATGAAATAATCTCTTGCAAGTTTATGGTCTGGGCATTCATGAAAGAAGCTGACCCCTATTGCTCTTCTGTGGAGTGGAGACAGTGTGGGAAGGTGCTGCTTAGATTAAATGGCACAAGCCTTCCTGATGCAACCAGCACTGTTGTCCATTGTTGAGCTCCGTGTCGGGAGTAATATAGATTCTTGTGCATGAAAGAGTTCACCGTATGGTTGACAACCCCACACCTGAAACACCCCTTTATTTTATTTTTTTTAAAGATTTATTTATTTATACATACAAGCTGGGGTACAGGCCAGAGGTGTGGGGCGGCAAGAGGGTTCACCAGAGACAGAGCGGGGAGCAGAACAGGCAGATCAGAAATACACTGCCAAGGGGAGCAGCAGGCGAGGCAGGAGAGGTCTGCTGCGCCATGTGGGTATCTCCCTGGCTGGGCGTCGAACCCGCTGCCAACAGCTCCACAGTGCAGCGCTCAACCGCTGCGCCACCAGGGAGGCCCTGAAACACCCCTTTATGACAATATGTGCAAATATATTAAAATATGACTATGAGGACAAGTAGAGAAACATGATATGGATGGAGTCCCAGGAAAGAGGGTGGTCCTGGGATCCCTGCTGGGTGGAACTGGAAGTTGTCCTCCCTGGAGGGCAGGGGGCATTTAAAGAAGCCCCCAGCAACTGTGAATGTCACATGAGCTCTGGTGCTGAGCAGGGAGCGGGGTAGACAGGTATCAAGGTGTGAAGCTGTACTCCAAAACTTATATAGTATAGTAGACCAATGACAAATCGATACATTTTATTTTAAAAATATAAATGAATAAAATAAGCCACCAGGATGGACAGTTAGAAGCCGAGGGGAGCAAAGGAGCCCTTCATTGTCTGGGGCTCTGCGTGTGTCTGGGGGGAAGGGACAGAATGAGTTCCCTGTTCTCCTCTGACCTTGACATCTACAGCTTTACAGTCCTAAAGAGCATGCACAAGGGGACGGGGCAGAATAATAGGTGGCAGCCTCATAGAGTGGAAGGTTTCTTTTTCTTTTTTTTTTTTTAAAGATTTATTTTTTATTTATACATACAAGCTAGGGTACAGGCCAGAGGCGTGGGGCGGCGAGAGGGTTCACCAGAGACAGAGCGGGGAGCAGAACAGGCAGATCAGAAATACACTGCTGAGGGGAGCAGCGGGCGAGGCAG
The DNA here is from genome assembly GCA_004024925.1 of Scalopus aquaticus. Lineage (NCBI taxonomy): Eukaryota > Metazoa > Chordata > Mammalia > Eulipotyphla > Talpidae > Scalopus > Scalopus aquaticus. The sequence goes on along the minus strand of PVIJ01003939.1, from coordinate 43,286 downwards.
GAGAGGTCTGCCGCACCATGTGGGATTCTCCCCGGCCGGGCGTCGAACTCGCGTCGCCGCTGCCGCCAGCTCCACAGCGCAGCGCCCAACCACTGCGCCACCGGGGAGGCCATGTGGAAGGTTTCTAATGGTGGGAAGGAAACCTAGTGGATGGAATGTTGGGGAACTGAACAGGGAGCAGGAAGGCCAAGAGCATATCCAAATGTTCAGGGTCAGCTGGAAAGATACAGTGGCAGGAGTCCATTCTTACTCACAAGGTTATGTTTTAAGTATATTAATAGTGATTAATCTTAGACACGACCTTTTGTGATCTTTTACACTCTGATAACAGATTCTACCCTGGTTACTTATTAAACAAGTCGTGATGAGGAGTTGGGACAGTTTTCATAGTCCTCCCTTGCCTTCAGTTTGAAAAGATCATCTTATTCATTGGTTCCCAACCTTCAGTAACACATATATTGAGAATCATTATAGACATGACACATCTTTCCCCCTTAATATTTCAATTGGATGCCTTAAAACCATTGATATTCTTGTAGAAAAACCTCATTTCAAATTTTCATACCAGGAAATTAACTTTGAAACAAACCGCTATGTAATCTAAGGACCTTGTTCATATTGACAAGAGACTAATGATGTCCTTCGGTAGCAAAAGAAAATCCAGATCATGCAATACCTCTTTTTGTTACCAGGAATATTTTATAATTGTTGTGAAGGTAATCAATCCTGTTGAATCGCACATGTTAAAATGGCAAATTTTTTGTTATGTTTTAGTGCTACAAAAAAATCATTGCTAATATAAGCAACTTAGATAGAATTTCAAAACGATCAATTTCATGCCTTAGTTGCACCTAAGAGAAACAAAAGTCAAGGAATTCATAAGATAATGTGTTTTTAACACGCAAATGATTAGGCACAGATATGCAAATCCTATTTCTGTGGTTAAATAATTGCTATCAGTCCTCCCCTCCCCCCCCCATGTATTATAGATGAGTATGAATGTGACAAACATAAATGTACAGACTCAGGTATGTTTTATGGACTCAGATGCAATGAGTGACCTCTCAGTAAGCGATATCTTTTCTGAAATGGTAAATAGTTTTTTGGTAAAGGGCCTCCCTGATGGCGCATGGGGGAGTTAAGTCTCAGCACTATGAAGCTATCTGCAGCCACTGTAGCACAAGTTTGATCCCTGGCCAGGCACAGCAGACCTCTCCTGTCTCACCCGCTGCTCTCCTCAGCATTGCATTTCAATTGATCTGCCTGTTCATGACTGGATGGCAGAGATGACATGTAGAGCTATAGTAAATACGAGTGGGGAGTCATCAGTGAAGAACTAAGGGAGACCATTCACGTGTCTTTTCCATCCTTTTTAGTCAGACATATTTTCTGGAGCCATATTCATCAAGATGGCCCTGGGACTGGACCTTTACCTGGCGATCTTCATCCTTTTGGGCATCACTGCTGTGTACACAATCACTGGTGAGTCCATTGTTCAGTTCATAATGCTGTCTTCTGCTGATTCTAGTCCAACCTGCAATTAATAAATTCTGTGATAGTTTTGGTGCCTCCAAGCTAAGAATATACATTTAGTCCTAGAAAGTCAGGCATCGGCTCAGAAACACAACTAGAGCCAAGAAAGCAGAATCCTCAGGATCAAGTGGAGGATAATGATGAGGTGGGTGGGGTGGGGTTTGGAACACCCCCCCATGGGGTTTGGAAATGATGATCTAGCTCCACTGTGTTCAGTGCCCAGGCTGGCATTTAGAATCCAGCAGATCATACCCATTGGAAAGCTAGGATGAAATAGTAGTTCAGATGTGAAACTGGCAAATCCAAAGGTAAGTCCCAAATGAAGAGACCAGGTTATGGTGATGAGCTCTAAATGGCAGAATCCAGAGAGGAGAATGGGAGAAATGGGTAGGTTGTGGGAGAAGGTATGTGGCAGAGGTCTGAACTCTGGCTGTCAGAGCCAGATACATCGGTATAGTCCGTCATGATTTTAATGATAAGGTTGTTAATGTTGATGTTCATTTGAGCTGTTGGGTTTATTTAGTGGGGTCCTTGGTTTACCACTGAGAAAAGTTTTGGCAGATTTTACCTTTCATGGGCACAAGGTGAATTTACTAAGAAAAGTTATTTGCATATATACAAGCAGGCAAAGGTTGTATTCAGAAGGGTAGGCTTATTAGAAAAAGAGAAAAGGAGAAGGCACCTGCATAGACACAGGAGGGCTGAGAGGTGCATTTGAAAGAGGCAAGTTTGTTCTTGTATAGTGTTCCTGCTAGCAGGCAGAATGAGGAGAACCTGAGGATCTCCAAACCCGCACATTCTATTATGGGTGTGTAAGACCTTCAATGGAAAAGAACTTTAATAGAGTTACTGTGCAATAGAGAGAAGAGAAAGAATATAGTTAAAATAGTTTCTCCATGAAACACCCAAAGTTACCCTTCCCATCGTGGCCCAAACACTTGCCACAAATCTAAGGCATCTTCTGGCATAGAAATGGGGCAGAAGGGGGTAGGCAAGTCTGGAATGCAAGGAGCAAAATCAAAGTACAAGTCAAGATAAAGGCTGCCATTGTCAGCCTCCCTACAGGTCTCTCACCCCTGTCTCTGTCTCTTTCAAGTGTCTCCTTCCATGTCTCCCAAGTCCCTGGTACAAGTCCAAGATCAAGAAATACATGCAGCTTCTTCTACACACTACACACAACTTTCTTTTTTTTTTCTTTTTTCTTTTTAAAGATTTATTTATGCATACAAGCTGGGGTACAGACCAGAGGCGTGGGGCAGCGAGAGGGTTCACCAGAGACAGAGCGGGGAGCAGAACAGGCAGATCAGAAACACACTGCTGAGAGGAGCAGCCGGTGAGGCAGGAGAGGTCTGCCGCACCATGTGGGAATCTCCCCGGCCGGGCGTCGAACTCGCGTCGCCGCTGCCGACAGCTCCACAGCCCAGCGCTTAACCGCTGCGCCACCGGGGAGGCCCTACACACAACTTTCTGCTCCATAAGCCTCTTCCAGGTCTTCTCCCAAGTCCCTTTTAGCTTCCCCTCATTGCTGAACTCGCTCCTCTGTAGATGGGGCAGGAAACCCAGAACCTCCCCTTTCTATGGGGATTACACTGTTACATTCCTTTTTCGGGGGAGGGATTCATTTCTTTGTGGTATTTTTATCTATTGTTAAATCAATTACTATCAGGGTCTGATTGGGGGATCTGAAAGGACTGGTGATTCTTTGTAATGCCCCTTAATCTCCATATCCTCCCCGCCCCCCCCCCCCCCCACTCTGAACAGCAGTCCTTTGTAGTGGCTCTCAATCTCCACCTCAGCCTAAGGCTATTCCATTTTCATAGCTGGGTTCATGACTATGTTAATTTCTACCCCCACCTCTAGTTTCTGACCTTGTGAAGCCTGCATCCCAAATTTTCTACTCTAAGCTTCCATTATTAACACGAAAATTAAACTCCACCAGCTCAGTTGGAAAAAAATATATAGAAAAACAGGGGCCTCCCAGGTGGCACAACGGGTTAAATCTCAGCACTCTGAAGCTATCCGGAGCCACTGAAGCAGGAGTTCGATCCCCAGCCAGGGAGCTTCCCACATGGCACAGCAGACCTCTCCTTTCTTGCCCAGCTGCTCCCCTCAACAGTGTATTTCAGTCAGTCTGCCTGTTCTGCTCCCCACTCTGTCTCTGGTGAATCCTCTCACCCCTCCCCCACATCTCTGGCTTGTATGCATAAATGAATAAATCTTTAAAAAATATATAGAAAAACAACAGCTAGAACAATTCAGACAGTTTTGGATCCATTTTCATACATTAAGCATCTATTTTAGAATAGGTGGTGATGAAAGCATCCATCTCCTGTTTTCAGGCTCAGTCTTTTCCCCACCCTACCCCCACCCCTCAACACTCACCTAAAGGAAGTATCTTGTTGATTGGCAGTCTAGTGAGTCTAGAATGGGAAGAGAAGTTTTGTTGATGGTTCGATGTTGAAGCAAAAGCTCAAGTCAATTGCATCTGGTATTCAATTGATAAAACAATATTATGTCCCAATACAAGAACAAAAATGGTTTTGCCCAATTTTGGAGACCAGGAATGCTGTGCTAAAGGGAGTGAATTGAGGGATTGTTGAGGGAAACTTTCAAGATATTAAAACTTGCCCTTTCCCTTACTTAATATTCAAAAACTCACACAAAGATGGAACTCCACTACAATTCAACAGAAAGTTTGAATCAAGGCAAGGCAAGGAATAGGAAGACAAATGACGACAAAAATAATAATGAGATAGTAATGCCAGGAGGGGCTTGTGCTGCCCCAGTTCTTGATATTTTGTTTGTTTTGTTTTACTGAGTATTTCCTGGGTTTGGGTGGAGGAGAATAGCTGAGATAAAATATCTTGGTTCTTTTCTTTCTCTCCGCAGGGGGCTTGGCATCAGTTATTTATACAGACACCCTCCAGACGGCTATCATGCTGATAGGTTCTTTCATCCTCATGGGATTTGGTAAGTGATAACAGTGGAGCGGGGGTTTCTATCTTTTCAGTATATCTTCTCTTTACTACTACCTGCCAGTTCTGTATAATCACATTTTCCATTTATATAATTAACAGCATCGAAATGAATGTCTAACTTCTTTCTTGCTGTGCTATCTCAGGCCAGAGGAAATGGGGGAGAACTTCATTTTTAAAAATTATTGCTCAAGTAAATTATCTTGTTTAATCTTACTATCTGTGTTCAAAATGGACAAAACCAGTATAAATGGGATGATAATTTTACAAAAATGTTGGTGCATTTGATTAAGTTACAGAAAGCCTTCATTACATAGAATCTTCCTAAAATGAAGGATTAAATATCAGGAAAAATTTTAGATGACTGAGTGTTTATTTTATTATGACCATTTCTAATAGAAATTATTAAAATACATTATTCACACTACTGTTATACTATACAAACACAGACTGGATTTTCTTTTATGGCTCTCACTTATTAGCATCATCAGTCTCTTGAGTAAGTCATGCCAGCTAGCACCACTGATAAATCTAATTTACAGCTTGCTAAATTTTGTTTTCTTTTATTATGGTGGTTGTTTATCTTTGCATAGGAAGTCCATGCACACAGTAAAAAGTACAGGGTGAAAACAAATGTCTTTATATCCCAGCCCTGACCTGCAACCATCACGCTTACTCACTCAAGCTGCACTGAATACATTTCTGTACATATATACACTTAATCACAGAACTTGAAGATACTGATAGAACTGTAAAGACAAAACTACATTAATAGTTGGTGATTTCAACACAATATGGATGCCAATAGCCACTTATGACTATTTTAATTTAAATTGATTAGCTGAATTAAAAATTTAGGTTCTCATTTGCTTAGCCATATTTCTTCTTTAAAATTTATTTATTTATATATTTTTTACATCATTGCTCATTTTTGTACAATGTTTGATTTCTCTTCTCAGGTGTTGTCCCCATAAAATTACCACCACCAAGAAGACACCTATGAACCATCACTATAGACCTTTGTGATCTTCCCTCCAGTTTTGATCCCTTCCCCTTCCCCTCCCCGATGAATGTCTCCAATTTATAACTGCTAGTTTTGTCTTTTTTTCCCACTGGTCCCTTGTATGGTTTCCCTGTGTTCCTCCTATAAGTGAAACCATCTGATTTTTTTTTCCTTTCTGACTTATTTCACTGAGCATAATCTCTTCCAGTTCCATCCATGTTGCTGCAAATGGCATAAGTTTATCTTTTTTGATTGCTGAGTAGTATTCCATTGTGTATTCCATACCACATCTTGATCCAGTCATCTGTTTGGGGGCATTTAGGTAGTTTCCTTATTTTAGTTATTGTAACTAGTGCTGCGATGAACATAGTAGTGCAAGTATCCTTTTGAATTAATGTTTTTGTGTCCTTTGGGTAGATTCCTAGGAGTAGGATTGCTGGGTCATATGGTAGAACCATTTTTAGTAACTTGAGGGTCCTCCACACAACTTTCCATAGCAGTTGGACCAGTTTGCATTCTTACCAGCAATGTAAGAGGGTTCCTTTTTCTCCACAACCTCTCCAGCATTTGTTGTTGTTAGCTTTTTAATGTGGGCCATTCTTAGTGGTGTGAGGTGGTGGTATCTCTTTGTGATTTTGATTTGCATTTCCCTGATTTTAAGTGATGTTGAATATTTTTCATGTTCCTGTTGGCCATCTGCATTTCCTCTTTGGAGAAGTGTCTTTTTAGCTCTTCTGCCCACTTTTGACTGGATTCTTTATTTTGTTTTTGTTGATTTGTGTAAGCTCTTTGTAGGTCTTTGGTATCAGTTCCTTATCAGTTTTGTGGAGTGTAACTATTTTCTCTGAATCTGTTGGGGGTCTCGTCGTTTTGGTTATTGCTTCTTTTGCTGTACAGATGCTTTTTAGTTTGATGTAGTATCTGCTGTTTATCTTTTCCTTCATTTTCTTTGTTTTGGGGGATGAGTCTTTAAATATGTTTTTGAGATGTATATCATAGAGTGTTTGCCTATGCTTTCTTCTATGTTTTGTGTGCTTTCAGGTCTTACATTCAGGTCTTTTTAACCATTTTGAGTTGATCTTTGTGTGTGCTGTGAGGTAGTAATCTAGTTTCATTCTTTTGCATGTGCAGTCCAGTTTTCCAAGCACCATTTATTGAAGACTGTCCTTGTTCCAGTGCATGTTCTTTGTTCTGTTGTCATAGATTAATTGTCCATGAATGTGTGGCTTTATGTCTGGGTTTTCAATTCAATTCCATTGGTCTGTGTGTCTGTTTTTGTTCCAGAACCATGCGGCTTTAATTATTATGGCTTTGTAATATAGTTTGAAGCCCAAGAGTATAATACTTCCATTCTTCCTTTTTCTAGTCAGGAGTACTTTTGCCTAGTCATATTTCAAGCACTCAATATACAGCTAGTGATTGTCATACTGGATAGCACAGATCTAGAATAGTTTATCACTGCAGAAAGTGTTCACTATTTCACTGCTCCAGATGCAACTAACTGCTAGTACCAATTCCTTACTGACTTTCTATTTAGTGAGTCAGAAAATCATTGCTATTCTTATTCATGGTTCTTCGGTTTTTCTCAGTGATGGACTTCCCAGATCCGCCTCTTTAAGCCTCACCTTTCCCATAGTGAGAATGAGGCAGGGAAACACTCATCTCCTAGGATCCTCTGTATTTTTGTGACAAACTACAGTCCCTTTATTACAACAATTTCCTGGTATTATCTGTACCCTCCACCAGGTTGTGTTCTTGCCTTGCAAATTCATTTTGCACATAATTTCAGCACAATATTTGGTACATACAAATATGTTGGTACCTAACTGAATGACTAATGAAGAATCTAATTAATGTCAACCTCAGCTCTACACATGTATGATACTATGATGAATGTTGCATCATTTGAATCTATAGTAAGTGGCCCTAGAAACCTGGGCTCATCTTTCTAGGGTCTTCATCCATTATGGCTCTTTTCTCTGCCTAACTAGACTTTCCAGACTTCACGTGGGGTGATTTACACTATAGCTCCTCACCATAGATAAACCATGCCTCCAATTTCTGCTCCTTTTCTGCCCAATTTTTTATTGTAATGTAGTTAGTATATAGTATCACACCAAAACAACAGACTGTGTATAAGGTCAGACCAGCCAAGCTTTGTGTCAAGAAGAGAGGCTGTTATCTCTGGCTCTTTCAGTGGAGCCAGGTTTTTTGCTGGCTAGTTCTGTTATTCTTACTCCATTAATTCATCTTCAGATTTGTATCTGCTCTGGTTTTTACAAGACATCAATATCAGCCTCTTAGATAACAGTATTATTTTTACTGCAAAGCTGGATACTAAATCCAAAACTTTCAGTAGCACTTTAAGAAAACAGTTAAAGAGTGATTTGCTTTATGTGATTTGCGAAAGTAAATCTGATAGCCTGCGCAATGTTAGTGGAGGGACTCCCAGAAGATATGGATTCTGGAAGGAATGTGCTTGGGTATCTCCATCACAAAGAAATAATTGCAAATCCAGTTGTCTTAGATTTCTAAGACATTTGTGAAACATTTCATTTTATCCAATGCCTTTTCAGCATTTGCCGAAGTTGGAGGGTATGAGAGTTTTACAGAGAAGTACATGAATGCCATTCCGAGTGTGGTGGAGGGGGACAACCTGACTATCAGTTCCAAGTGCTACACTCCTCAAGAGGACTCCTTCCACATTTTCCGAGATCCTGTCACTGGAGATATTCCATGGCCAGGAATAATATTTGGAAATACCCTTGTAGCTATGTGGTACTGGTGCACCGATCAGGTGAAGTGTCTTTGTGTGTGTATGTGCATGTGTGATATGTGAATACGTTTATGTTGTTCTTATAGAAAAAAATCTCATTTCTATTTTGTACACACACACACATCATTTAAAGAGTCAAACACTTATATAAGACTTGTTATAAGAAATAGCTGTCTGGTGTCCCACTCTCTACTGTCTTTCTTACCCCTCCAAAGCAAAACCTGTCTGTTCTTTCAATTAAGTATTTTGGTATGTATTTCTATTCTCTAAATTCTTGCACTTACTGTGTGGTCTGTGAACCACTGGCATATGGATGGCCTCTTGGAACTCATTAGAAATGAACACTTTCAGATGTCATCCAGGATCACTGAATCAGAATTTACTCGGCAAACTTTCCACTGATGAGTCAAATAAATGCTTCCATTGTTCACTCTTATTTCTCTAGTTTTAGGATTTTTCTTTTGGCTTTCCATAATGAGAGATGAAGACTTAACTCTTTCCATCCTCAACCCCACACTTCTTCCCAATAGATCTAATTCACAATATTGGTGAGATCAGGATTCTGGTGCTACCATTTTTGTGACTGTATAAACACAATTATAGCTGAGTCCATTATATCCTCTGATATTTCTTTAGCTTTTCTATTTAAAAAAAAATACCCAGAGGGCCTCCCTGGTGGCGCAGCGGTTAAGCGCTGTGCTGTGGAGCTGTCGGCAGCGTGAGTTTGACGCCCGGCCGGGGAGAATCCCACATGCGGCAGACCTCTCCTGCCTCGCCCGCTGCTCCCCTCAGCAGTGTATTTCTGATCTGCCTGTTCTGCTCCCCGCTCTGGCTCTGGTGGGCCCTCTCGCCGCCGCCCCACGCCTCTGGCCTGTACCCCAGCTTGTGTGTATAAATAAATAAATCTTAAAAAAAATACCCAGAAAGCAAAAAATCTTGCAAGTTATAAATTCAAAGGCAGAAAAACTAGAGGACAAGATTGAGGAAATCTCCCACCTTTCTTTAGATTTTCTCTAGAATACACAATTGTTAATTTTTTTGTTTGTTTTAAATTTTCTTAGTGGTTATTAGTCATTAAACACCAAACCCTATGCATATTTGCCTAAATCTCCTCTCAATACTTGCAAATACATCAGGTGTTCCCCCAACTCTTTTTCCAGATCCTGGGGCCTCTCAGTATCTGTGAGTTTTCTCTCTGTTCTTGTTGCCCATCTTAATCCAGGACCCCCTTCACCACCATATTCAGAACCTCTTTTGCCTCATTCGTTGGTTATACCTCCTACTCCATAGTCTCATCATTTTCTTTCTTGGTTTACTCTTCCTTTCAGGGCAAATAAATTCTTCAATAAATTCTTGAAGAAGATGGGAGATGAATTTATTGTGAATTTGCATGTTTGAGAACATCTTCACGACAAATTCCTTAAGTTGATTCTTTGGCTATGAAGTCATTTCTGGATTGGAAATAATTTTCCCAATGTCATAGATCCATGTTCCTCTGACTTCCACCATTACTGTTGAGAAAGCTGAAATTATTCTTAATTCTGCGGATGTGGTCTATCTTTTTTCTCTGGAAGCTTGTCTTTCCTTTGTTCTTGGTACTCTGAGATTTCACACAATGTACCATTGTGTGTGGATCTATTTTGTTCATTGTGATGGGCCATTAAGAGGCTATTTAATCTGATAATTGACATCTCGGGTATTTTGGGGAGGGAGGACACTTTCTTTTATTTATTCTACGTTGTTTTCATTTTGAGGTTGGTCATCTTTAGCTGGCTCCCCATTGTTTTATCTTTTCCCTCCATATTCCATCTCTTGGCCTTTTGTTCTAATTTTTAGGTAGGAGAGTTCCCTAACCTTATCTTCTAGTTTTTCTGCCTTTGCATTTATAACTTGCAAGATCTTATTTTTTGCTTTCTGGGTAGTTTTTTTTTTTTTTTAATAGATTTTGTGTTTGTTTTTGTTTTGGGGAGTTTTCATTACTCTAAATAGTCTCTGCCAACTTCCAACTTAAAATTACATGATTTTAAACATATCTTAATCAATGGTCGTTTGTGATGGTGTTTTTCTTTTGTCCCAGTTTCCTTTATCTCTATATAATAAACTGATTGTTTTCAACATATCTACCAATATGCATCCTTTCACCAGTGATTTCTGGAAATATCCTTAATATGTATATTTTGCCTCTGGCCACTTGCCTTGCCTCCTAGAAGTTACTTGGCCTCACATTCACCCTTCCATCTGATGCCTAATGCCCTTGTCTACAGGAGCAAACTCAACTCCTCACCTACAATTTGTGTGTTCCCTCCACTGTCTTCTTTTAGCCCTCTGTCTAAAACTGTCACCTGCTTCCCTAGCACTAAATGACATTGCTGCTATCCCTAATAGATTTTTCTCCAAATAGAACTAAGCAGAAAAAAAGGGTATCCTTATTTTCTGAGAGTCCTTGAGAAGAAAGCTCACAAGAAGTTATCTTGCTATCAGTAGAAATCCTGCTTTTCTAGAAAACTCTTAGTCAAAAGGCTATATAACTTAAGTAGAAATTATAAAATTATACACACTTCTCTTCATAGGATAATCATATTTAACTCATGATTCAACAAATTCCTCTGATATTCTGAAGATATATAGAGATAAATGATTCAAGTTTCTATTTTGATGGCTGCCTGACTGTAGCATCTCTGGTGATGGACTTGATTGCCCAAGGGGACAATTGTTCTGTAGCTGTAGAGAAACACTGATGAGTATATGGCTTATTTAGTGCCTCTGATATTAAAGACATAATAAAATACACAATTTGTAGCAAAGATCAGCCAGCACAGCTGTATACCTGGAGAAGCACTTGGCCATTGCTGCACAGCCCCAGAAGCTGTGTTGACTTCTACGCACCAAGATTCTTACACACAGTGTACCAAACACTCAGAATACCCTGCATGAGATGACCTTGTTTAAAGATGAGACACCTGACACTCATACACGTGATTCCCTCTTGTAAGAAGAGCAGAAATTCAAATTCTGATTTTACTCCAAAGCCCATTATTTTCCACTAGCCACGACACCTTTTCTTATTGTGAGACCAATCCCTGAAAAGTGTACTCCCCTGCTTCAGAGTCATCTTTTGTTTGTTTCATCACTTGCTGTGTTTCCCTGGCAGGTCATTGTGCAGCGCTGCCTCTCAGCCAAGAACATGTCTCACGTGAAGGCCGCCTGCATCATGTGTGGGTACCTGAAGCTGCTGCCCATGTTCTTCATGGTGATGCCCGGCATGATCAGCCGCATCCTGTACACAGGTAAGTCCTGAATCCATAAATCCTCTTGTGTTTAATGCTTTAATTCTGGGAAGCAATATTAAGATTGTATTAAAACCTGATAAACTTGGGCCTCTCTGGTGGCCTAGGGGTTAAGTCTCAGCGCTATCACCACTATGGTCTGAGTTCAATCCCCGGCCAGGGAGTTGACCCACATGGCGCAGCAGACCTCTCCTGCCTCGCCCGCTGCTCCCCTCAGCAGTGTATTTCAGCAGATCCACCTGTTCTGCTTCCCACTCTGTCTCAACCCCCACACCTCTGGCCTACACCCCAGTTCTTCTACACAAAAAAAGAAAACAAAACCAAAACATACCCAATAAACTAGAAAATCCATTATTTTTGAAAGGAAAAGAATTTCAGGTGGAGAGAACAGTTTGTACAAAGGGTCAGAAGCAGGAAAGTATGGCATTCTGACACTGTTCTCGTACCGTTTCCTACCTCATGCCTGTCTCCTTGTAGGTATTTGAGTCTGTGAGTCTTGTTTGCATTTAAGTAAATCGAGAGATTGTTAAGTAAGTCTAGAGGCATTGGAGGATGATGTCAACTGGGAAATATGGATTAGGTGAGCCGTGGTGGTTGAGTCCAGGACATTTCTGAATGAGAAGGTCTTTGAGATGTGGAAAGTCTTGGATCTTCTGAGAACTATACCAAATTTCATTGCTTTGGAATTGGGTTTGGGGTACTTCAATTTCTGAATCAGCTAGAGGAACTACTACCACTGAAAATCAACATTCTTTCTTTACTATAAAGAATGGAGGAAATATAACTGAGTATTTCTTAGCTAACGGGGGCCTTTGGTTTTTATCATGGCAATCCATAGATAACATAAAGCCACTTCATGTTTTCCTAACTTGGCATCAGTTTATTCGGCTGAAATTCTGTTAAGATGAACATCAAGTGATCAACATCACTTCTTATTGCAACACTGCATTGTGGTGTATAGTTATAAGGGATGTACAGATATCCACTAAGTAGGAAATGGCTAAAGAAATTATGGTATATCCCATTTATGGAAAATTGTACCCAGGAGACTGAAGACTCTCAAGACTTGGGGAAATGCTAAAGTTATTATGTTAAGTGTAAAAATATTATCTTGACCATTACCACAGTGATGCAGAAGGTGCATTTCTCTGTGGAAAGGATTAGAATGTAACTTTAAAAACTAAAAAAAAAAAATTGATGTGCTAAGGTGTTAGTATTCTGGATGATTTTTTTAAAAAAATCAATTATTGCTATATTGTTGTTATGCTATTTTTAATCCTCCCCCAAAATCACCAATGTATTGCACAATTGTCCAATGAAGTAAAACATCATGTCACATGGGGCAGTCACCCTATGTGATCACAAGTGACACTTCTTCTTAGAAGTTGGTGAAAAACTCTGCATTAAATGTGACTGGATATAAGACTAACCTCCTGAGTGTTTTTGTTGTGGTTGTTTTATTTCTGGAGATCTGTGTTCCAGGGGGGGACTTACACTCTTGCAGCTTCCCTGGAGGATGGAATTAGCTCCCTCTGTTTGCTCTACTGCTCTAGCTGGGCCGCATCCCAAAGAATAACCCTGACTTAGGTCAATGAAAGGGGAGCTACAGGTGGGGAGCACTTAAGAAGTTTTTTTCTGGGCAAAGAGGGAGAAAATTGATGGTCCAGAGTTCAAAGTAGAATCTCTAACTTCAAGGCAAATGTCTCTCCTCCCACCCATGACCTGATACCTTGTCTCGATGTCCAGTGGTTGTAGATTTTACCTATTTGTGTCCAACTTACTGAAGTCACTTTTCTGAACCCCTCCTTAGATGAGATAGCCTGCGTTGTTCCTTCTGAATGTGTGAAACACTGCGGCACCGAAGTTGGCTGTACTAACTATGCCTACCCAACGTTGGTGATGAGACTGATGCCAAATGGTAAGAAAATGTCCAAGCTCAGATCAATGGGAAGAGAATAATAATGGAATATTATTCATAGTCATTATTTCTTATAAAAAAGGAAATCCTTATTTTTTTTAAGGATGCTACACTAGGTAAAATAATTCAGACACAGAAATTCAGATATGGCTTGATATCACTTATATGTGGAATCTAAATAAGTCAACCTCGTCTAGGCAGAGAGTAGAATAGTAGCTGCCAGGAGCTGGGGAATTGGGGGCCTGGGGGAATGGGAGATAAGTTATAAGATGAACACATTCTGTAGACCTGATGTAGAACGTGGAGACTATATTCAATACTAACGACTAACGTATTGTAAGGCTGAAATTTGCTAAGAGTACAAATTGCAAGTGTTCTCACCACAAAACAAGAAAATGGCAGCTATGTGAGATGAGGATACAATAACACTGGTCAACAAATTTTTACAAAAGTCATGTTACTGAAATGAAATTAATCATTTCCTATCAATTTGTATGTGTTCAACATGAATATGACAGTAAAATTCTAATTTTGGCTTTAGTTTTTTTTGTAATCTGCAATAAATTGATGTTTACATCATGAAATGCATGCCAATAGTAGTAGGCCTACGGTTAATACCTGTAAAAAATCAAGTCATAGACTACTTCTTAGATTTCTCAGCTTGTCTCTTGTACAGCTGTTCAGGAGCATCTCTGGGGAGTGTCCAGCAGTAGTCAGCCAGCATTGTAGTGGACCATTTTCCCTGGTATCTTTGTTCCATTGATGTGCTATCTTGATGAAAACATTTGCCATGTTCATTATTAGCCAACCATACCACAGTTTTCAGGGAAGAAATCCAGATGGGAATGAAGGAAGTGGATCTTTAGAGACATATTGCAGCCAAGTTTCTGAAACTGCATCAGCATATCTTCTACTAGTTCCTTATAGTTTTTTGCCCTAACATTCCCAAGAAAGTTTGTAGACACTAGGCGAAAAGCATTCCATGCTTGTTTCCCATCACCCTGCAGCAAATTGTTGAACTGGTCATCTCTTAAGAGCTCTCGAATTTGTGGACCCACAAAAACTCCCTTTTTAATCTTTGCTTCACTTTCGATATAAAGTGATTGTGACATCTTCTTCCAGAAGATTCCATTGTTGGAGTCTTGATCCTGGCAATTCTGCCTTGTTCTTGGATAAATCCAAATCATGAACCAGGTCATTTAGTTCTTCCTGTGTTAGTCTGCGTGGGGTTGATGATGCACCACAGTGAAAATCTGGATCGCTGCATGCTGATGGAACAGGAGAAAAACAGGTCGGCTCACCCTTGCCCTCATCAGATGAATCAAGAGAATATTCTGCTGGAGGTTCTGGAATAGGAAGTCCCTCACCATGTGGAACTGGTCTCAATGCAGGCGGAATGTTTGGGTACACTATTCTTGACTTCTTTGGCTTCATTATTCTGCTGGAAAGAGGAGGAACCAAGCAGAAGTAACAATCTTTTATGTGGTTGCTTGGCTCTCTCCACACCATAGGGACTGCAAACGGCATTGATGGTCTTTTGCCATTTAACCACTGTGAAAGCTGCGTTGTACATGTAGCACAGCATATATGCGGGGCCCAAGGCTTGTCTTGGTCACCAACCTTGCATCCGAAGTAAAGGTGATAAGCCTTCTTCACTTGATAAGTGATACTTTTCTTCTGGTTGGCAAATGTCACTTCCCCACAAATAGAGCAGAAATTGTCCATGCTATTAGCGCACTTTCGAGGCATAACTGTTCTGTATTGTGCCTAAATGGATAAAATAATAACAGTTCTATGGAACAGTAGCTTAAACTGTCTCACACAAAGCCTGAAATATTTTCAATGCTCAACCTTTCCAACAGGGCTTTCTATAGTGCACTGCTGACGTCAGCTTACTTCATCAGCCGCCTGGCAGTAGTATTGCATTGCATCAGAAAATGATGCGATCAACTCTGGATGATGTGTGCATGATGGTATTATGCATGTGATGCAATATTACATCATTCTAGGCTGATTTAGGATGTTGTTGCAGTCCTACTGGATAAATTTACACGGTGAAACATATAAAATGAATTATATGAAATATCTTCAAAATGAGAGCTAATAAAAAATTTTCAGGGTTATATTCATGTTCAGCATACCAAGATACTACAGATTAGGGCCTTTTAAAGTCAGTAACAATCTCACTGTTGACCAGTGTAATTAGCTTGAAGGTGGGAATCACTTCACAGTGGAGACATATATCAAAACATCATGTTGTACACTCTACATACATACATGTTTTATTTGTCAATCTTACCTCAGTAGAGCTGGGGGAAATGTATTCATGCTGGAACTGCCTTGAGTCTATCATAAGGGCTATAATACAGTCCTTCATAATTCTTGTTTCCATTAATTCACTTATATTCATCATACATTTCTTGAGTAGATCCCATAAGCTACCAGTCCTCTTATGTACCTGGCAATACAGAGATGAACCAGACATAATTTCTATTAGAATAATACTTACTTCTTTGGATTTAAGACTGTCTCCCAAAGCAATGAAAAACATGTTAATGATCTGTTTGTCAATAAAAGAGTTGCAATACCATCATCATAAACTCACTAGAGATTAACCATTTGTCCTACTTATTCTTTAGATCATTGATACCCTAATAATAGACCTTAATCTACTTAACTAAAATTTGTTTATTTAGTGCTTCCCATATGTCAGACACTGCCCTGGTGCTTAGCGAACATCAGTGAAATAGGCACAAAATCCCCTATCCTTTAGAACTCTCCTAGTTTCATGAGTTAGAAATAAGCTGTATATATGAAATAATTAATTAATAGAATTGGAAAAGGTGATCTGTGATGAACAAAAGTAGAGCAGGTATTGGGGCTCAGGAGCAACCAGGTGGTCTTTTACCTTTGACCATCAAAAGTTACCTATCAGGGGCCTCCCTGGTGGCACAGGGGTTAAGTCTCAGCGCTCTCAAATTATAGCCAGCCACTGCAGCCTGAGTTCAATCCCAGGCTAGGGAGCTGACCCACATGGCGCAGCAGACCTCTCCTGTCTTGCCCACCCCTCAGCAGTGTATTTCAATAGATGCACCTGTTTTCTCCCCACTCTGTCTCTGGTAAATCCTCTCATTGTCCCCGCCCCCACCTCTGGTCTACACCAAAGTTCGTGTATGCATAAACAAGTAAATCTTTTTTTAAAAAAAGTTACCTATCACTGCTGTGACCTTTCTCCTCCTGTACCCACAGTGTCAGGAGGAAGCATGACCACAAGGGATATCACCCACCCATCCCATTCCACACTTTGCCCTGGAGGTTCAGGGGCTTTATTAATGAGTGACAGAGGGAACTGAAGGATGAACTTGCTACTGTATCTCAAAACTCTTGACTTTGCCCCCAGTCTTTTTCGGCAGTTCCACCTGCAAGTCTTCTTTCTCTCAGTCATTAGGAAGCCAAGAATTCCTCCCCAAAGATAAATGGTACAACACTGTGTCCTCTCCTCCCAACTTAGGTTCCAAAAAATTATCTCTCAGTTTATATTTAAAATTAAAATTCTATGCTGCTTTATTCTCAAATCACCAGGACATATACAGGAGATGCCATGCGGTGTGTGATGACAGGCACAAAAGTTAGTTAATATTCCAGATGGCACTTACCTTCGAACGACCCTCGAGTTTGGCATGGTCCTCAGCAGGCCTGGCACCCAGTTCCTAACCAACGCTTGCCCCTTCTTCTGGCCCCAGGGCTTCGAGGGCTGATGATGTCGGTTATGTTGGCCTCTCTCATGAGCTCCCTGACCTCCATTTTCAACAGTGCCAGCACCCTCTTCACTGTTGACATCTATACCAAAGTGCGGAAGCAGGCCTCCGAAAAGGAGCTCCTTACAGCTGGACGGTGAGAGAATCCTGGTTTCTGTCTAAAATTTCACTAAAAAAGTGCAGGTGTAGACATGAACAAGAGCCTGTCACCTTTGGATTAAGTGAAACTAGTCATAGCGTTCTAGACTGGGGGAAGGGGCTTTAGAGGACATTGAATACAACTTTATCTCTTTTCAGATGCAAAACTTGAGACCATTACAATAAAATGAAATAGTTGCTTTTTCAGTTCTCTCTCCAGTTATCTCTTACTTCTTCAAATGCCTCCAGTTATCTCTTAGTTATTCCTCTCCGCACACTCTCTCCCAACCACATTTTCATCACATTCTATTAGTGTTCTTCTTGGGGTATAAAGTTCCCACCTGCTCTGATAAGTCGATGCATTGTTTCTAGAAGTTTCCATGTATATCATATGTAGTGATAGATTAAGCTTCTATTCACTGCTACAGAGGATTTTTAAAAATTTTTTATTTTAACTTTGGTGTTTACAGTTTTGCTCTTTCATGTGCGCACATGTTCTACTCACCCTCCACAAAAACCACCTGTGCCAGTACCCCATCTGTTTCCCTCCCCCACTCTGTCCTCTCTTCCTGCTAGAGAGGAATATGTCAGCTGCATTCATCAAGGAGTGGGGTGTCATGAGAAACACCTGCTTAAAAGATTGTGTTTTGCTTATGACAGTAACCAATTGCAATCATAAATTAAGTGTTTGGCAGGGAAATTCCAAGAACTCCCTTGGCCCAGATCTTGACACTGGATCTATGTTAAAGGAGAGGAAGAACAGTATGGCATCTGTGTTTCTGTGGTGGAGAAAGTATTGAAGTGGAATTTAGGAGGCCCAAGATGTAATAGTCCACTACTAGGTATACGCTTTGGGGCATGAGTCCCCTTTAAGTCTCAACGATAAACTAACTCTTCTTCTTTCTTTTATTAAATGCCTACTACCTCCCAGACTACAAATACCAAAAAGACATATGTGAAAGTTAGTTTTCTGATTCATGGTATTTATGGGTTTATGGGGAAGATAAGCAATTAATGTATTCTGTGTCCGGGGACTTAAAGTATTAGAATGAAAACTAAACCAGGCTTAAAGAATGGGGGATACTTAAGACAGGTATTCAGGAAATCTTCTCTGAGAAAGGGGCATTTCAGCAGAGCCTTGGGGGAGTGTGGGAGTGAGCTCTGTGGCTGTGTGGAGCAGGAACAGTAAGTACTGCATTCCTGCAACAGGCACGTGTGGGGTATGTTTGAGAACAAGAGGTGAGGTTTGTACATGAAGAGCAGTGGAAAAGTGAGGGGAAACAAGTTCAGAAAGGTGACCAGAGGCAAGGTGGTACAAGGTCATTTGAGCAAAAACAAGACTTTGGATTTTATTTCACATGATACAGAAAACAAGAAAAGGTAAGAGAACAAGGGAGGTCTAGAATTTGCTTTCTAGTGATGTTAACAAGGAGAGGGGGTGTTATTTATTGAATCCTGGCTGTGTTCTAGGCATCATGCTCAGACTACAGATCATTTCTTTACCGTCATTTTACTAACAGATAATCATGAAGCATGGCATGACTTCATGTGAGGCCAAGGAATGTGATTTAATTTGGAAAACCAATGAATGGCCTCAAGAATGATTCAAGAACTAAAGGAACAATAGAGGTACCAAATAATACTTTTTGTTTGATATTTAAGTCATTTTGTTTTCTTCCCAGGATATTTACCATTATATTAATTGTCATCAGCATTCTGTGGGTCCCATTAGTAGAGGTGTCTAATAATGGACAACTGATCCACTATGTAGAATCAATTTCTAGCTACCTTGGACCTCCAATTGCAGTTGTCTTCCTGCTTGCCATCTTCTGTAAAAGAGTCAATGAACAGGTGAGTTAAAATTGGGAAATATTTTCCTTGCTGGAGTGAGAAAAAAATTCTTTCACTGATAGAAAAATGCATTCTTTTGACTCTACTCATACAGCTCTCCTCAATTTCAGTTGTGGTCAGCCACAATTCCCGATTCTCACTCAAGTGTGTAAATCTAGTGTGCACATGCAGTAAGTCTTTATATTTCTTCCCAAATATATATGTACATGGCACAGTACCAAGGAACATGAGTTTTGGAGTTAGACTGCCAGGATCCAGTCCTCACTCTACCATTTAATATCATTGTGACCTTTAGCAAATCATTTGTCTCACTGTAAAATGAAGATAATCACCTTATGTGATTGTTATGAGGATTATAAAAAATTAAATATGTGAAATGCCAGCACTACTAAAGGCTTTAATTATGTTAACTTCTATTATGATGTATATAATTGGTCATTATGAACCAGTTGTTCAGTCCCTTAATTGTTCCCAGGTGTTAGTCTCAATGTTAAAACAATTTTTGGATAAGAACAGTCACGTAGAGACTAATATCTATGTGCTTTATATCTGTTATTTAATATTAGTAAGTGGGATCTTGGGATTTAGACTCAGGTCTTCCTCCATGAAAAAACTCAAATCTTAGTCTCTATGCAACGCTGATTCTTCTAAACAAATCTATTTTTAGTTAAATGATTTTATTGAGGCAACATTGGCTTACAGCACTGTATGTTTTAGATGTGTATGTTCATGCTTCTTCAAATGTATGTTGCCTCACCACACCCACCACCAAAACAGCAATAATCCTCCACCATTGGCTCTCCTCCCTCATTGATTCCCCACCACACATTACCCCTCCGGTAGCCTCAGCTCTTCAGTCAGATTTCAAGGGTTTGTTTTGGTTTGGTTTTTCCTGTTCCATTGCTTTGTTATAGTTCACATGTGGTAATCTGGCAATAATAATAATAAATCATAATCATAATAAAATAATAATAATAATAAATAATAAAATAATCTGGTATTAGTCATTCTCCTTCTGACTTATTTCACTTACGATGATCCCCTCAAGGTCTATCCATGTTGTCACAAATGTCAAGATTTCATCTTTTTTATAGCTGAGTAGTATTCCATTCTGTAAATGCACATCTTTATCTACTCATCTCTCCCTGGGTACTAAGGCTGTTTGCATAACTTGGCTATTGGAAATAGGAGTAGTCATAAATCACATTTGTTCATAATGTATGACCCTTTTAAATTTGGTTGAATTCAGTTTGCTGAGATTTTGTTGAGAATTTTTTTACATCTATAAACACAAATTTTAATCAGGGGAACAAGGGATACATGTTTCCACTCCCATCAACTTCTCAGGGGAAAAAATGCTTTTAATTGTCAAAATCATCAGTATCAATTCTGCAATTACGTAACACAAACCAGTTATGTTCATTCTACAAAATAAATCACAAGTTTTAAAATATATATGTGTGTGTATATACATACATAAAATACATACACACGTAATCAAAAGCAAGAAAAACTTCAGCTTGGGTCAGGGTAGATAGCACTGTCCTAGAGTTGGAGAACCAACAATGCAATGATGTTGCAGAACCACAAAGTGCAACCACCCATTAGTAAACACATATATGTGCAACTTGTCCTTGCTTTGGTCAAGGTTTGCCATTTGTTGGTCCTTAGTGAAGAAAGCAGCTGGGATGATAATTTTGACTTCTCATCATTTTTATTTTGTTCTTGTTTCTTTTGCAGGGAGCCTTCTGGGGTCTAATGATTGGACTTGTGATTGGCCTTATTCGTATGATTGCTGAATTTGCCTATGGAACCGGAAGTTGCATAGCTGCCAGTCACTGTCCCTCAATCATCTGTGGAGTGCACTATCTGTACTTTGCTATCATTCTCTCTGCTATTTCTGCGCTAGTTGTCCTGGGAATTTCCCTATTGACAAAACCCATTCCTGATGTACATGTAAGTAATGAGTAATAGATCTGTAATCATTTTAAAATAAGGATGCTTTGCCTTCTAAAGCAGTTGATCTACAAGTCCCAGGCAATGGCATCATAGCACCACAAGATTAGAAGGATCCTAAGATATTGTCATCCATTCATTCACCTATATAACAAATTGCTCTTAGTTTATGCAAAGCACCAATGAATAAAAGATTAGGAAATGGACTTCATCATAAAAAAACCTTCACAATGCCACTGGAAGGTAAATCCATACCTTGGCTATAGGATACCTGGAAGAGACTAATTAGTTACCTAAGAAACTAGGAAAAACTTCACAGCAGCTGTCATCTGGGCTAAACCTGTTTGGGAGTTAGTAAAATTTCATAGATAGTACAAATACTAGCACAGAGGTGTTGGTTTGTTTTGTTTTGTTTTGTTTTGTTTTGTTTTGTTTTGTTTTAAGCACATGATACCCAGGGACAGAAAAAGAAAAATTGATCTATGAGATGCACTTTTTTTTTTTTGCCTTTCAGAATTACAGGAAAGTTACATATGAATAGCATTCAGTAATAATGAGATAGGGAATTTTCTACTCTAAAACTGTTGATAAATATGTGAATTTTATAATTTGTAATGGTGCAATATTTATCAATTTTAAAATTCTCATATCCTATGAGTCAATAATCTCACTCCTATGTGCTTATTTTGTAGAAATATTTGCATAAGTAGGAGAAGTATATATGAAGATTTTCTCTACATAAGGCTTTTAGTTGAAAAAAATGAAGACAAACCAAATTTCCATTGCTAGTGGAATAGATATGCTTACAATAATAGGTCTATTAAAGGACCTGAGGAGATCTATTATTTGCTCTTAAAAATATTCATGATATGGATAAGTAGGAAAAATGCTTCCATATGATATAGTATTATACAGTACCCACTTTTTGAAAATAAATACATGTACATGTACATATGTTTAAGCATAGAAAAACATCTGCAAGCATATATACCAGAACTTTCAGGAGGAGGTCTATCTGGGAAGGCACTACAGAGGATCAGCAAATATTTTTAAATTTAAATATTGGTTGTATACTATTATTGTTTGATTTTGTTACTAACATGTAACTTTTATTCATTCTTCCTTTATAACTCTTAACTTTTGAAGCAATGCTTATTTGCTTATTTTCTTGAAGAGTGGCCTATGTATTGATTTTGTGCAGATGGTAAAACCTGAAGCACGAGGTGGTTCAACTAACTTCCCCAAGACACATCACTAAATATTTATACTAAATATTGGGAAGTGAATGAAAGGCCACTTGAAAACATAACATAGTTTTCAAAGAAATAAATATAAATGTCAAAATACAAATATACTATAAGTAAATTAAATATAATTTTATAAACACATATATTTATTCATATTTGTCATATGTAAATAAACCAAATATAGATGTTAAACTCTAATGGCTGAATATTAAGCAATAATGATTATTAATTTTTAGGAAAAAATTGTCTGAAGGGCCAAAAAACTATCTAATTTAATGTTTCATTAATATAGACTGAAGTTTGAACTTTCAAAATGAACTGATAAAAATCAATAATCATTTTAGAGAATCATGAGCGGTGTTGTGGATTTAATGTAACAGTGCAGTGAAGAGATATCTCAGGGTGATAGCTTTTTGGCAAGACTAGAAAAATTCCTGGTCCAAGTTCGAACAGGAATTCATGGAGACCCAATACTAGAGTTTGAAACAGACAGTAGACTCAGTCTAAGAAGTGCTATGATTAATAACCTATGAAGTCACAATGAAGAATCACAATGAAAAGGTAGACGCATATGTTTGTTATGTCAACCACAAACTAAAAAGTCAATTAAAAATTCTACTAAATCTGTACAAGAAAGTTATGGACTGAGTATGAGATAAGATGAAGTATGGACTGAGCTTATGATGGGTTAGAATTATAAAAACCCACTTGACACTTGGGACGATTTCCTTAGAATGACATAGAACTGCTATTTAATTGTGTCTAACTATACATCTGAGAGCTCTGGGTCACGTGCACAAAGCTACATAAGATTTATTTTCTACAAAAATATTTATTTTCTGATTTTTAAAATCAACACACAAGATTAGGCTTGGAATTCTTAATCATAGGTACAGAAAACAATTAAAATTATATGGTGATTCTCCTCTGAATCTTCCCATACACTCTTGAGTGTGTACTATAACCTACAATAAAGCTTCATTTCTAACTAAAAAAATTACATAAAGCTTAATAGTTTTAAAATAAAGCTTAATAGTTTTTAAACAATGGTAGATTTGACAAAATTTTGGAAATGGACTGGGAAAGAGGTATGTAAGAGTGTAAATTACTATCAAAATTCAGTAATACTACATAGATACTACCCAAACATGAGGAGCTGAAGAAGATATTTTAAAGGTTATAAAATTAACCACTAGACAAAATGAAAGCAATAATGTAGCTAGTAACAGCTGGATGATAGGGACAATGAGTGAAGCCAGGGTTGGTGTAAATCAGATAAATCTTCAACAGTTAAGAATTATAAATCAAGAAGTAGGACTTTAAATACACTAAGAGTTTTAATAACTACTAGAAGAATTACAAACATAAATGAGTTTAAATGGTTAGCATATTTTCATGAATGAGTATGGTAGAGACACTTTCTTGGTTACCTATACTCTCCTGTGCTGTTTCTTTCTCTATTTTTTAACTGTACTATAAACAAATGAACGAGTGTATCATGTACACATCTGCCTATCACTAAGACTCTGGTCTGTGGTCTCTGGCTAGCTGTATCGTCTTTGCTGGTCTCTCCGGAACAGTACAGAAGAACGAATTGATTTAGATGCAGATGAAAACATTCAGGAAGAGGAAGATGATGCTGATGATGAAGGTAATATATACAGTTGATTTTCATGTAGAACCTCTGTCCTTAAATTGGTTTTTAAAATACCACTAAACTCAGTTTCTTTAAAGATCCGATTTATGCCAAACTAAAACTTTAAAATCTTACCTTCCCAACAAATAAAACAATTTGTTACATATGAACTCTACGTGTTCAATCAGCCTGTCCTTCAATCTGTCTGTCCATCTAGCCACCACCCCTCCATGGATCTGTGTGCCGGTTGTAGGTGAAAATTGGTATTAATCTCATCTGCTCATTCTCACTTATTAAATGTTCAACGAATCAATCTTGATTGGTTGCAATTAAGCATCTAGCCCCCTCTTCTTCTCCAACCTTATTTCTCACCTTCCCTCCAGTATAACAGCCTCCACTCCAGCTGGGTAGACCTCTTCCCTTTCCTCTTAGATACATCAAACTCCCTAGAATAGTTCTACCTCCTCTTCAAAGGAGAGGGAAATAAACCTGTTCTTTAAAACTAATTATAATCTCATATCCTACATGAACATTTATTTCTTCAGCATCCAACCCATTGGCTCTTTATTTACCTGAAAATTTTAAAACCACTGATGTTTTTGTTGTCCTCAATTGTACACTGATTATTTGGTTTCAGTTGGGTTTTGTTTTGCTCCAGTTTTGTCAGTTCCTTTGTTCTGTTTCTCTATATCCCACACATGAGTGATATCATCTAATGTTTGTCCTTCTCCTTCTGATTTATTTCACTTAGCATCATCCCCTCCAGTTTCATTTGTTGTCACAAATGATAAGTTCTTTTTTTTAATAACTGAACAATATTCCATCTCATATCTAGATCACATCTTCTTAATCTACTGCTCTGTCATTGGCCACTTACACTGTTTCCATAATTTGGATATTGAAAATAGTGATGAAATGAATATATCATAGGAACATATATACACTTTCGAATTAATGATTTTGTATTCTTCAGTATCACCTTTTTCTTTTCAACCTCACTACTTTCTGGTCTCATTTGTATACACTTCCTTTTACAACATTTTGGTTTATTCTGTTTGTTTTTTCCTAACTTGAGGATTACTTCATTCATTTTCACTTCCTTTTTTAATTCAGTGAATATTTTTAAAACAGTAGTTATTTCAGGTATATGGCTTTATATTTCACTATCTGTATATACTACATTGTACTCACCACAAAAGTCTAAGTTTCCTTTTGTAACCACTATTCTGTTATTAGAATCTAAGGGTTTGTTTTGTTTGTTCCTTTACTTTGCTGCTGCTGCTGCTGCTGCTGCTGCTTTTTTTTTATTAACATTTTAAAAGGACAGATTTATTAGGAAAGGGAGAGAAAGAGAGGCACCTGCCTAATCACAGGCAGGCAGGAGAGCTACCCCTCCTGTTTTGCAAAGGGAAAGGTTTGCATAGTCACAGGCAGCCAGGAGAGATGCCAGCTACTGTTTTGCTGCTTTATTTCTTTATTGTTACTCATGAGTGAGGCAAAATATTTCTCTTTCTCCATCTGACTTATTTTACTTAGCATATTCTCCTCACGGTCTATCCATGTTGTGGTAAATGGCAAGATTTCATATTTTTTATAGCTGAGTAATATTCCACAGTGTATTTACACATCTTCTTTATCCATCAGTGGGCAGTCAGGTTGATTCCATATCTTGACTACTGTGAGTAATGCTACAGTGACAGAGGGGCATGTATCTTTTTTAATTAGCATCTTCATATTCTTCAGAGAAACACCCAGAAGTTGAATAGCTGGTATTCATGGTATTTCTATTCTTAATTTCTTTTAGAAATCTCCATACTGTTTTCCATAGCGGCTGCACTGATTTATATTCCTACCAACAATGTATAAGGGTTCTCTTTTTGCCACATCGTTGCCAACACACTGTTTTTGGTCTTTTTGATAATAACCATTATAATGGGTGTGAGGTGATATTTCAGTGTGAATTTCATTTGCCTTTTCCTAATAAGTGATGAATAATAGCATCTTATCATGTGCCTGTGGGTATTTTCTTTGGTGAATTTCTATTTCCTCTGCCCATTTCTAATTGGGTTGTTTATTTTTTATTGTTGCTGTTGTATGAGTTGTTCATATATTTTGTATGTTAATCCCTATTTGTATATACAATTTGCAAATACCTTTTTTGTTCAGTAATTCACCTTTTGTTTCGACACTTTTTTCCTCCCTTATGCAGAAGCTTCTTAGTTTGACTAGTGCCTTTTGTTTACCTTATCTTTGGAAATGAATCCAGATTCAGCACTAAGGCTGATGTCGAAGAGTTCACCACATATTTTATCCTCTATTAGAAATTGGATAGGAATTGCATTGAATTGGCATATATGTGTACACTGCATTAGGTAAAATGGCTATTTTTTAAATGTTGACTTTTCCAATCCATGAACATAAATGTCTTTCTATTTCTTTGTGTCTTCTTTAATTTCTTTCAACAGTGTCTTACAGTTTCTCAGTGTGCAGTTTTCACCTCCTTGGGTTAAGTTTATCCTATTTTATTATTTTTGACATGCTTATAAGTAGGATTGTTTTCTTTCTTTTTGATAGTCATTGCAACGGATTTTTGTATATTGATTTCGTAGCCTGTAGCTTTACTGTTTTTGTGTATTATTTCTATTATTTGGTGCAGTTTTTAGGAGTTTCTATGTATAATATCACATCATCTGCAAACAGGACAGTTTTATTTCTTCCTTTCCTACTTAGATACCTTTTGTTTCATTCTCTTGCCTAATTACTCTGACTAGGACTTCCAATATATGTTGATTAGTTATGGTGAGAATGGACATTCTTGTTTTGTTCCTCATGTTAACAGAAAAGATTTCAGTTTTTTATGATGTTTAACTATGGATCTGTCATCTATGACCTCTTTGTAATGTTTAAGTGTATTCCTTCTATACACACTTTATTGAAATTTTTTATTTATAATGGGATACTGGATCTTGTGATATGCTTTTTCTGCATCTGTTGAGATGAACATATGATTTTTATCCTTATTTTTATTCACATGATGTGTCACATAAATTGATCTGTGTATACTGGCCCGTCCTTACATCCCTGGAATAAATCCCAGTTGTTTAGGGTATATGGTCCTTGTTTATATATGTTTAATTCTGTTTGCTGATATTTTGTTGAGGATTTTTATAGCTGTGTTCATCAGATATTGGTTTATAGCTTTCTTCTCTGCCTTCCATCCTTTCTCCTTCCTTTTTTCCCTCCCTCCCTCCTTTCTTGTGAAATCCTTGTTTAGTTTTGGTATTAAGGTAGTGCTGGCCTCATAAAGTAAGTTGGAGAGTGTTCTCTCCTTTTCAATTTTTGGAGGAGTTTGATAACTTTAAGTAATATATCTTCTTTGAATACCAGGTAGAATTCATCCATGAAGCTCTCTAGTCCTAGACTTGTGTTTCTTGTGAGGTTTTTTTAAATTATTATTTCAAATTACTTACTAATGACAGATAATCTATTTAGATTTTTTTTCTTCATGATTCTAAGAACTTATCCATTTTTTTCCAGTTGTCCAGTCTGTCGGCATATAAATATTCATAGTAGTCTCTTACACTTCTTTATCTTTTTCTGTGGTATCCATTGTAATTTCTTCTCTCACCTCTGATTTGAGTTTTTTCTTAGTGAGTCTAGCTAACGATTTGTCAACTTTGTTTATTTTCTCAAAGAACCAGTTCTTAGTGTCATCATTCTTTAGTATTAGCTTCTTGACCCCTATTTCATTTATTTCCACTCTGATTTTATCTTTCTTCTACCAACATAAGGCTTTCTTGCCCTTTTTCTAGTTTTTTTAGAGGTGATGTTGGATTGTTACTTGTGCTGTTTCTTGGTTCTTTGATACACAACTGTGAAATAAAGTTGTATTACTATAAATTTTTCTCTTAATATCTCTTGCACTGCATCCCAAAGACTTTATTATGTAGTATTTTCATTTTCATTTGTCTCCGTGGATTTTTTTTTATTTCTACTTTAACTTTTTCATTGACCCAATAGTTCTTCAACAACATGTTTGTTGCTTAATCCCCACATACTTGTGATTTTTTCCAACTTTCTTCCTATGGTTGGCTTCTCTCTTGCAGGAGGGTGGGGTTCTCAGTGGTAATCACCCACAGGCTCAAATAGACTGTAGGGGAGTGTTCCAAATAGTTTTCACCAGCATTGGTATTGGCAAGGTTGCCAAGGTGCCTGCCAGTTTTTCTAACATAGGGATTGTCCCTAAAGCTTCCTGCCTCTCAGGAGATGCTCTATCTTCACCTATGATTCAGGCATTTTGGGGGACCAGTGTTACTGTTCTGGATCCCAGGGCAAATGAGTTTGTGCAAGAGCCTTTTAGGAGTGGGTTCCCCATTCCCTACAAGGTTTTGATTTCCCTGGGCAAATTTCCTGCCGGCATTCAGTACTGGGGCTCCAAGGACATGTCTCTGCTGAGCTGGATTGTGGGGCTGGGGTGCCCGATATGGGACAGCCCTCACCTTGCTCCCCACTGAAAAGTTCCACACCTTTGAGGGCCCTTCCTATCAAGAGTCGTCACACCCAGGATGAATTTTTTTCTTTTGCAAGACAGTATTTCTGTCTTTTCTACCCATTTTAGCGCCATCCTTTTTTGTCCTTTGCTATAGAAGCTCTGTTTATCTGGCTTTCAGATTTTCTCTCCAGTAAATGATTTCATTGATAAAGTTGTAGATTTCTTTTGTCTGTGGGCAGAGTTCAGGTTCTTTCTATACTGCTCTCTGGAACTAGAACTTGCCTCTCTTCTAACATGTATAATGAAACTATGTATTTCCTTCAAAGTGTTGCTTTTGCCACATTTCCATTTCAGTTTTTAATTTATGGAATTTTCACCAACATTATTTCTAAGTATATAGAAATTGTGTTTTTTAAGACTTTAGAAACATTGTGTTTGGAAATATATATGTGTATTGTTACATAGTTTAGAAATGTATTTTAAGATTTTCTTTATTTTTAGATTTATTTTCTTAGATCATTGTTCATTTTTGTGCTGTATTTGATTTCTCCCCTCAGGCGTAGTCCTTGTAGTTCTCCCACCATCATAGCACCTGTGATCCATCACCATAGTCCTTTGTGCTCTTCCCTTCCCTGTTTTGACTCCTCTCCCTCCCCCACCTCTGCTGTGTTTCTCAGATCTACAGTCAACTTTCTGTGTTTTGCTATGCTGTTTTCTCATGCAGCAACAAATAGCCTTGTATTTAGGACTTCTGTTGTTTTGCCAGTATACGTTTGGGAGAGATTTGAGAAGCTTGACTTGGCAGTCAATGGGTGAATGCCTATGCAATAGTATCTGCTGTTTTCTGCCAAAATTCTCTTCCATAGAAATCATGCTTCCTAGAAACAATATGTGAGAGTACCTGTTTCTACACAGACCCACGAATATAGTGTGAAACTGGGATTTTTGTCATGGTAGATGAGTATGATATCTCAGGGTACTTTTGATTTAGATTTCTCTCTTTTTTTAATTTTTTTTTAATATTTAGTTAGTTATACATACAAGCTAGGGTACAGGCCAGAGGCATGGGGCGGCGAGAGGATTCCCAGAGACAGAGCGGGGAGCAGAACAGGCAGATCAGAAATACACTGCTGAGGGAAGCAGCGGGCGAGGCAGGAGAGGTCTGCTGCACCATGTGGGATTCTCCCCTGCTGGGCGTCGAACTCTCATCACTGCTGCCGACAGCTCCACAGTGCAGCGCTCAACCGCTGCGCCACCAGGGAGGCCCTAGATTTCTCTTTTTTTGAGTGAGCTTAAGGACCATCTATCTTTGAACTCTTGATTCATCTCTAAAGTATGTTTCCATGGAGTTGCTTTGTGTTCTCTATTTCTAGAAACTCATTACATATGAAGGATCGTAAACTCTTTGGCAGAAGATGCAAATGTTTTCCACCAGTTTGTCATTGTTTTTGCTTATGGGGCTTTATCCTATGCAAAAGTTTTCTATCTTTACATAATCAAGCTAATCTACATTTTCCTGGGGATGCCTCTAACACTGAGAAGTGTTGCAGCCTTTCTTCAGTCATCTGTGCTTCATTGACGGGAGCGTCTTTCCCAGGTTTTGTGAACATGTTTTATCTTTGTTTCAGATGAGCCTGAGGAAACTCGTGGATGTCTGAGGAAGACATATGACTTATTCTGTGGTTTACCAAAGAAAGGCCTCAAGCTGACTAAAGAGGAGAAAGAAGCCCAGAGGAAGAAGCTGACAGACACATCTGAGAAGCCCCTATGGAGGACTGTCGTGAACCTCAATGCCATACTGCTCCTGGCAGTGGCGGTCTTCACCCATGGTTATTTTGCCTGAACTCTACCTGAGCCACTAGACTATTTATTAGGCAAATCAATAATTTTATTGATTTTTCATTTTTATAATTTGTTGTGCTGCAAAAGGGGGAAAAGCAGTTGGTGATTTTATCAAATGATATGGCTATAGATCTGAATTTTTGCTTTTCTTGTACCTTTGGGTCAAGAAAGAAAATGTTGGTCATTTAGAATCAGTGAGATGATTCTATGTGTGTGTGTAAACTAGGAGTACCAGGTCTAAATATTTCTTTTTTCAGTAGCTTGGCAAGTAGATTACTTTACCTTGTATGTGCTTTGGCAGCTTCCAGAGATTACCACTTAGAAGGAATGTCTTTCCCAATTCTGCCACACACTGTGACCTCCTCCTGCCTTCAGTGACCTCAAAAACCTGGAAAATAGAAGTACCTCTAATAGTTTAGGGGAGATGAGCTGGAAATGCCTGTGTAAATATTTTTATGAATTTACTGGAAATTATTATCTTATGCCGTTAGTAAAGCCATCCCCCACTAAATGTTACCATATCAAGCAATTGGATTTTTAAAAACATGTTATTAAACTCTAAATTTACATACCATAAAATGCACCTTTTAAAAGTGTATTATCAGTATATTTTAGAATATCCAAAGATGTGCAACAAATCACAATCTAATTTTAGATGTTAACGTTAATTTATTGATTGATATTGTTAATTATGTTTATTTCTGATTTCTTTTGAATTACCAAATAAAAATTATCTCTGTGATTATCTAGCCTTAAGATTATACATGGTTTTATATATCTCTAAAGAATGCAAAAATATTAACTTGAAGGGATACATGCGTTCCTATCTTCCTGGCAGTAGTAGTTACAATAGCCATGGGATGGAAACAACCTAAGTGCCAATGACAGATGAGTGGATTAAAAAGATGCATGATATATGAAAAAGGGAAAATTCAATTGTTTAAGAAAAAAAAGATGAGGGACCTCCCTGGTGGCACAACGGGTTAGGTCTCAGCACTATGAAGCTGTCCTCAGCCACTGCAGCACCAGTTCGATCCCTGGCCAGAGAGCTAACCAACAGAACGCATACCTCTCCTGTCTCACCCACTGCTCTCCTCAACAGTGTACTTCAGTAGATCTGCCTGTTCTGCTTCCCACTCTGTCTCTGGTGAATCCTCTCACCACCCCACACCTCTGGCCTTCCCCCCAGTTCTTGTATGCATAAATAAATAAATCTTTTAAAAAAGATGAAATTGGGCCATCCCTGACAACATGGATGGAACTGAAAGGGATTATACTAGGCAAAATAAGCCCAAGGAGAAAGACAAATTATTTCACTCATATGGAATATAAAGGAACAAAGCAAAGGGACAAAACTAACCAAAACAAACCTCAGAAATCTGACTGCACAACAGAAGCTGTCTTGAATTACTGTTAAGATACAAAGGTAGGCTGGGGTAGGGACACAAGATAGAGTACTGGGGCTGAACAACATTCACCTGAATTCTTCAGAGCTATTCAAACAGCGCTGGCCCCATGAACTTCAACCACATGTGCCAAACTCCAGCCTCACAAACTCATTAAGATAATGACACCTTCTGGCCTCCCTGATGGCGCAAGGGGCTATGTCTCAGTACTGTGAAGCTATCTGCAGCCACCGCAGTGGACAAGTTCGATCCCCAGCCAGGGAGCTTCCCACATGGCACAGCAGACCTCTCCTGCTTCGCCCGCTGCTCCCCTCAGCAGTGTACTTCAGTGGATCTGCCTGTTCTGTTCCCCACTCTGTCTCTCGTGAATCCTCTCACCGCTCCACACCTCTGGCCTACACCCCAGTTCTTGTACGCATAAATAAACAAATCTTTTAAAAAAAGATAATAACACCTTCATTTACTAAAATCTGATTTGGAGATTAAAAGGAATGAGGGGAGGAGCTCTCTTCTCCAACTAAGCACACGTTTTTCTCCCAAGGTTTGCTTTTAGGAAGCAGACAAGCTACATACCATCTTTTAGGAGATGGTGACTTCAGCACTAGCAAAGAGTATGTTCCCGTTGAGTTCCAAAGGTAGAAATTTCTCTAAGTGAGCACCAGTGCCTGGCTCAGCTACATAGGTATAAGCCCAGGACCATCTTAACACTGCAGGGAAGAGACTTGTCTTTTCATTTTGAGAGATTCCTTCGGAAATATCATTTGTATATATTTAAAGACACTTTTTGGCCTGATGGGCATGATTTTTTAGTTCTAGAAACTGAACATTAATAAGTAGCCACTCTGACCACAATAGCCATCTTCCATTTTAGGTAAAGAATAACTTTTGCACTCTGAAATTATTCCAGCACCCTTTATCACTTACTATTGTGGGGTCAGGAGACACAGGCACAGGTTCTCTGGGCAGATGGGAAAAGGAGGATTTCTGGAGCCCTCGGTGGCTTTTTAAGGCTTTTAATTATCTTTTGTAGAGAGGCAACCAGGTACAGGGCAGGTAACGGGACTGGGGAGCCGGAAGGCTGGCGGGCCTCACAGTCCCCAGCGAATCTTCACTCTCTCGAGCTCTCAGGCGTTCTCTCATGGTCTCTGTTGCACCCCAGATGGTCCTCTGCCACCGCGCTCTTTTCTCTGCTCCCTGCCGCTTCTCCCACTTCTACTTAGAAGCCCAGTTTCTGGCCCAGGTGTGCCCACTCATGCACACCCACACCCTACCTCAGGTGCCTGCCATCGGGCATGTGTGTAGGCCCACAGGGGTCTATCATTGGTGGTAATGGCGGTAGGCGGAAAAACCTGATGACTCTTTCATCGACCCTACATTGGTCCTGGTTACCATGTGGCTGGTCTGTTCTAACAGAACATGATGTATCTAACAGGACATAAGTGAATAGAGCTACTCACCTCATATTTACTAGAGGCTTTGAGGTTGGAGTCATCTCCAAACTTTGCTGTATATATATTTTTAGTTGTTCAAGTTGCTAGTTCTATTCTCAACTGTCCTGGCTCCTGTTTCCTATTCCAGATCTTGTGCCAACTAAAGTTCACCTGGGCATGGTATTTGTTTAGAATCTCTAGAGAACAGAAAATCAGGATGTTATGGTTTCTTAATGTTTTTATTTTATCAAAGTAACATTTTAATTTGGGGGACTAAACTCAGTTTAATATAACATCTGTATGGTACCGTTCATGGAAATGTCTCCCACCCCCTTTTCGAAGTGACCTTGTCACAACAAGAGGAAGTAGGTTGATACTATAAGCACCAAGGTCCCCCCCATTTTCAAAGAGAAATATACACAGTTGAGACAAAATAATTTACCACAATATACAGTGAGTCACTGGCAAAGCTAGAAACAGAACCCAGACAATCCAGATATGTTTTCCCCCTTTATCCACCAGATTTCAGTCCTCTCCTTTTGTCCTGTCAAAGCTCAAGAAAATCAAACTTCCCCCAAACTGAACACTCTGAGTAATGCTAGCCTTCCGAAATTCCCTATTCTTCCCTCTTTTCCACCTAGCTTAAGGAGGCTATGAGGGCACAAACAGCATTCCCTGTTCTCTGTTCTCCTTCCTTCCATAAGAACAAACCATTCCTTCACCTGCTGAACCATCTTTTATACTCAAGAACAAATTCAGTTCCATGGAATGTCAGAACCCAGCTCTTTTCTCAACTAGCCTGAAATCACTTGATTCTAATATCATGACTTTTTCTTAACTTCAATGGGATCATAATATAATTGAGATTTCATAGGTGGAATTGAGAGGAATCAAATTTAATTAACTACATTTAAATTATTTTTTTAAATCCCCCTACAAAACAGGCTCAATGAGAAACGCACTCCTCTCAGTTAAAAATATTGAGAGGTTCCACCTAAAACAGAGACCACCCACCCGAACCTTGATCACTTACTAAGACACCTAAAAAAAGGAAGAGCTGTGGTCCTTGAACTCACTAGAAGGAGGAACTGTCTCCATGTTTCAGGAGAGGGTGGCTGCTTAAAGATGAGAGATGCCTCCCAAGAGGGGCATTTGCGCTACTATGTGACACAGAGCCAGCTTCTAGACTGACGGTCAACGTCCACACTGTGGGGAAGAGCAGCCTCTGGAAAGTGCCCTCCAATTCATTAAGTTGCCAGAGTGCTGACTCTGTGCACAAGGAATGGTTAACCAAGGATCAGGCCTTTGTAAATGCAGAACAGTTGTTTATAAATGAATGCATATAATTCATTCTCCACAAACACTATTGAGTGTCTAAGACATCCCAGGCACAGCAGATGTCAAAATGCATGAAACCCCAAACTCAAGGCATCCATAAAGGACATTTCTAAGACCAGAATATCTTGACTCAAGATTATCTACTTTCCCTACTGACCTTAGGCTGGGGCCACAAATGCTTGGCCCAGCTAGGCATCAAACTCCCACCCTCAGCTTCAATGCATTCATCAGTTTCTCAGATTGATTTTGGGTATCTGTCAGAAAAAACTTGACAGGGATGCAATGAGGGGATTTTTTTTCCTTCAAAAAACGATGAGGAGGATGTCAGATAGGGCAAGAAACCAGGGAGTCCACAACTCTCAAAACAATATTCAAAGACCTCAAAGTCAACATGCTCAACCTACGTGACAAACTAGCATCAGACATCATGGGGCTTCTGTTTCTCAGCCTGCCTTTTCTTAAACAAGGATGAATGTATTTCCTCTGCAGCTCTAGTATATACAGCTAACTATATCACACTGGCCTCAAATAAGTTAACAGCAAATTGTTTTTTTTTTCCTCCAGTTATCATGTAATTACACATGTATACATTTATCAATTGGGGCAAAATTTACAACTGGCGGGTTTCCCTAGAACATCACAGAATGGGACTAAAGGGAGACAGACTAAAGAGTCCAGCCTTCCAGGGCCCAGCTGCAGGGGAAGGCGGGGCTCAGGCAAAATATGCATGGCAGAAGACGGCCACAGCCAGCAGGATGATGCCGTTGATGTTCACGACCGTTCGCCACAAAGGTTTCTCAGAGGTGTCTGTCATCTTCATCTTCATTGCTTCCTCCTCTTCCTTTGTCATCTTAGGCCCCTTCTGTTGGTCCAGGCCACAAAACAGGTCATAGACCTTCCTGCAGCATCCTCTGTTGTCAGGAACTTCTGTATTAGGGGAAAGGGATACAAGAGTTGATACAGAATAGAAAGCACTAGATAAGGTTTCCAGGGGAGATGCCACATATGGAACAGTTACCATTCTGAAGATGTTCCCCAATTTTCTTGTTGTCAGTAATGGAAATGGTACCAAATGTTTGCATGAACTTAATTATTTTAAGATGATGAAAACAGGTGGATCCTACCTCCTTAAGGTTATCTAGACCGTATTTCGTATCTATCAGGGCCAATGCAAATGCATTTTGATTTAAAGCAATCAGAATCAAACCAAAATAATAGTCTTTGGGGAGATAAATGTTAACAATGGACTGGGGAACAGTGACATATGAAGGACATGGAAAATTCACTTCTGAAACACGTACACTCACATCTGCTCTCTACCTCATTGGAGAGAAATGAAACTGGCATGACTCAGGAGTTCATTGTGTATACCTGGAAATTACAAATCTTCATAACAGATCCAACCATGTGACAAGTATTGGTCTGAAGAGTACCTGATATAGTGACGGCCTGATTAATAGTACCTGATATAGTGACAGGGCTTAAAATCTGATACTGCATCTCAATGCTGCTGAATCAACCATCCAACTGGTGCTGCCATTCAAAGTAGATGCCCAGCAAGGGAAGTGATTCTCTCCCCTGAGCCCAGGTGTGGCACTGGAGGCAGACACACCTAGCTTGGAATCTCAGATCTGGAGAGGGAGCACAAAGGACCATGAGGGATGGACCGTGGGTGCTTTGGTGGTGGGGTGGTGTAGTAACAACACCCGGAGGGGGAGATCCTATACTTCCCAAACACAAAAATTATGTAATCAAATGCCACATAAATTTAAAAACAAACAAAACAAAACAAATAAAAAAATTCAGAGAGAGAGGAAAAGAATCCCAGGTCCTAACTCACCAGGTAGGATAATAAAACCCACTGTGCTTTCAGTACCATGGTCAAGAACAACTAGTCTCCACTCCATCATTTTTAAGAATCAGGGGCTTTCAGAATCGGTAAGAGACTTCCCGATCAAGTATATAAATATACTTCCAACTTACAATCTTGGTAATTCACCCCTCTTCATACACACACACACACACACACACGTATGTGTGTTTGTGTATATATATAAAAAGCTGGATAAATAAAATACCTTCTTCATTCACTGGCATTCATGAGAGAATGCCAGTAATAGGTTAGAGAAGTGTTAGTGTCCTTCCATTGTTCCTTTTCTCTAACATACATAAGAAAAAGGAACAAGGATCCTTGCTCCCCTCAATTGTGTCCCATTCCACCCAAATAGGAGAATGAGAAAAAGTAACAAGGCATTGGGCATTCTGATAAGCTCAACAAGAAATATTCCTCAACCATGCTCTTTCAAATCTACAATATCCTCACTTAAGATGGAGATATTTTTGGAGGTGGAAGAAGTGGGCAAGGAGATGTTCACAACTGCCTGTTCCAGGGACACAGGAAGGGACGGGTGCTGCCTTTTCAGCACCATGGTCAGCTGTCAGGGCTCTGAGCTCCTTCCAGTACTTGGAGTCACAGATTTCAGAACTAAAAGGTCTTTAAAGATGAAGAGCAAAAGCAAAGCCTCTCCCTGTTGGGCCTCAGTTTAACGGCGGTGATAAGATCAAGTGATCTTGAAACCCTTTCCAGAACCAGGACTCCATGATATTCGTCATGGCCAGAGTCAGAACTTGTTCTGTTGCATCTGTGCCCCCCACTAGAAGGAGTGATGAGACCTCCAGCCCAGCATATGGTAGAACACACATGGCCTTGAGTTCTGCATGCCACACATGTCCACAACTGTCTACCACGTAGGAAAGAAAATTTGCAACACAGAAGTCGAGGACTGCATTTCTCTGTGATCAGGACAAACCTCTGAGCATTAACTAAGCATTATCTCATTGAACTTCTAGAGAAATCTGATTTTCAAAATCTGACGTGGTGTACCAGTAAGACATAAGATCCCCCAAACCTCTATCTCACCCCTTGATGTTACTAGAACTGACCATAGCTTTCATTCCATCTGCTTTCAGTTCAGAAGTTATGTCAGAAGAGCTCTGACTCTTTCATTGTCCCTGACCATGCTCCAAATCAAGTCAGGTGACAGATTCCTCACCCACACCAACTCAGTGAGTTCTTTAAACTCTGGGGGTGAGAGAGCTATGGTGACCCTGCATCTCCCTCCTTCTCTTGATCAGACCTCAGGGTGAACTTCCCCCAAATCCATTTATTCATCTCACTCTTTCCACCCAGCTCCTCATTCCCCTCTAGAATAGAGATCTGAGCTTTAATGAAGGCATGTAGAGAAGGCTTCAGTGGTCTTGCTGTGTGGCAGTAAATTTTTAGGGCTTTGGAATCAGTTCTGAGTCATAGTCACCTATTTCATCAATCTCCTCTGGGGCTTCTTGGAAGCTCTCCTCTTCTGCATCCAGGTCAATACGTTCCTCTTTGCTGTTGCGCAAACTCCAACACAGGCGGTAGAGCTGTGAGGAAAATAGAATAGGTTTAGCAGAAAGATCCACACAGTGTCTTGGACCAACAAATTTGGAGAATAAAGAGATATGCATCAAGAAGGGAAAGCAATTTGGCCTAACGGTACCAAGAGGAATATAGCAAACAGTTCCATTCACAGCATGATCACTAAAAACGCAGGGAACTTAGTTGAAAACCATACACATGTAGACATGAGCCCCTAGGATACATGCATATTTGGAGGCTAACAGATTATTTTTAATATAGAGATGTTCCAAATGAATGAATTCTTGTTACCTATGATAAGTGAAATTGTTCCTTTTAGCACTGAAGCTGGCAAACAAGACTAGACACTCATTTGTCCAGGCCAGTCATGTAAGATCAGATTTTTATATCATGTGTTTGCCATCTCATTGAGAGAGAGTCTGAAGACTCATGAGCCACTTAGAAAAGCTGGAGGCACAGTTTCTATTGACATGAAACCAGAAACTTGAAGCCTGAAAATCAATGCAGGGGTTCATCCCAACCACACCGTCTTTGTTGACACCGTTTTTTCCTCTACCTCAAGAGGAAGCATGGAGCTAAGATGTGTTTAGGGTTGCAGTGCTTTTAAAGACTGAGACATGAGGAAGCAATTAATAGAACACAAGGAAAGTCTGAGACAGATATGGTGAATAAACATGATGGAAGTTCTGCTGCTGTAAAAGTAGTCTTTGTTTGACCTTAAGGTTGATAGCTTTGAAATTTTTTTACCTTTTTTTAAAGTAATTTTACACTTAACAAAAATTTTCAAAAATAATACAGAGGGTTCCTATATACCTCTCATGGAGTTTCCCCTAATGTTATATAACCATATTAGACGCATATGCTATATAACCACAGTAGACACATGCACATAAAAAATAACATGGCTACAATATTATTAATTAAACTGCAGACTTCAGTCAAGGTTCATGAGTTTTTCTACTCATGTCATTTTTCTGTTCTAGAATTCCATCTAGAATCGCATATTAGGTTTAGTTGTCATGTCTTAGTTTTCTCTAATCTGTGACAGTTCTCTAGTCTTTCCTTGTTTTTCATGACATCACCTTGAAATTTTATCAGTGAGGTGAAAAGGATTCCATATGTGTGTGTAAAGGATTAACAAAAACCCTTTTTCCTACTCTATGGAGAAATGAGATCTTGGATTAACTCTTCAGCTCTGTTTTGAAAAGTCAAGAAAGAGAATGTCCACTGTGTTGAGTTACCAGACTATATTAGTCATGGTGAAAACGGCCCATACTTGGTTATCTCCATCTGCATTAGGAGGGCTGTGAATAAGCCCTAACCAAGAGTGACATCTCAAGTTAAAGAAAAGCACTTGCCATTTTTGAAGTTTTGAACTAACCAGAATTTGATATTGCTTAAAACATCTTTCATTCTTTGGGCAACTGTTTGGCAGCTTAGTTGGAAAATTAACCTTCATGTGGTGATTTTTGTAATGAAATATGTGCTCTTGCTGGACCCCCTGGAAGCTGTGACCACAGGCTGTTACATGAAATATAAGTTCCTATTTGGGACATGAGCATCCAAACCAGGATCAGCCCTGTGCTCCCCCAGGTGATCTTATTCCTTTGCACCTGAGCTGTCACTTGGGGGGCAGGATTCAAAGAATCCTGGGCTGAAATGTGAACTCTCCTGGAAGACACACACTTGATAGCACCCTACCGGGGTAGAACCATTCTTCCTATCCCGTGTCCTTCTACCTGAAGCCAATGGCAAATGTGGACTGTTTTAGTCATGTGAGTATGAGATATTTAACTGAGCCAAGGCCAAGTAAGATGGGTGTTGGATCACAAACATGAAGCAAGGGGTGCACAGGTCCCCCAAATGGATACTCACATGTACATCCGGAATGGGCTTGGTCAAGAGGGAGACAACCAAAACGATGATGCTAGAAATGACAAAGAGGATGATGGCAAAGTACAGGTAGTGCACACCGCAGATAATTGTGGGGCAGTTGCTGGGCTCCATGCAGCTCCCGGTTCCATAGGCAAACTCAGCAATCATACGGGACACTCCAACCAGGAATCCTATGATCAGCCCCCAGAAAGCTCCCTGTGGAAAAAACCCTTAGCTTAATAAAGGCTGAACACACAAAAACAACTGTATGTTCTTGAGGGGGCAGAGGCAAAGGAATAAAGGTGAGAGAAGTGACAGTTCCAGGTCACCTGCAGCCAGAACAGTAGATGTCAGAGTATGGCTAGGTGCATTAGGTCAAGCCTTTTGTGGGTGTGTTTCAGTGATATGCTATTACCTGGGTCATAAAACAATGATTCATGATATAATGGGATGAAGCATCTAAGATCTGGTGAGAATGTCAACTCAAAGCTTGAATTCTAAATTCCCTTTAACTTTAAAAATAACTTGAACCTCTCAGCCTACCATCATCACCAGCCTCCAAATTTAGGCACACTGAGATGTAATTACTTATGACGTATTGATAATTTGGTACCCCTCAAAAAAACAAGCAAAAAACTAAATTGGATTTTGGGAATGGAAGAGGAAGGAACATTTCCATCAAAATATAAATAATGCTTCCTTCATCGGTTTCTTTTATAGATCCAAAGTCACTTTTTTAAATTTGAGAATGTAAAACTATACAACATGCTTTTATATTAAATTTTGGATTTTTATTCTGGAAATGTGGAAGCCTTGAAAAGTTAAAAAATATCAGAGAGCAAATTTTCAGGTTTTTTTTAAAAAACTCTTTCTTCCCTTCCTTCCTTCTTTCTGATCAGGCTTCACCTAGAAGGCCAGGTCTGAGTTTAGAAGCCTCACTTTATGTGAAAAGGAGGACCAGTGACAAAGTAGAATGAGTTCATAGAAAGGTGGCTCAAAGGAGACTTCAGGGTTTTGCCAAGGCTTGAGCTGGATAGCGCCTTTGCTAGCCATTGGCAGCCCTACATTTTTATGTCCCAGGGACATCAAATCACCAGTTGTTCTTCAAACATGTCGTGTAT
Organism: Scalopus aquaticus; assembly: GCA_004024925.1. Lineage (NCBI taxonomy): Eukaryota > Metazoa > Chordata > Mammalia > Eulipotyphla > Talpidae > Scalopus > Scalopus aquaticus. Next base: position 2,289 of record PVIJ01003939.1, on the reverse strand, counting down.
ATTCATCCCAGGCTTTTGCACAGGTCATTCTCTACCTGGGAGAATACAGCTCTTCCCTTCCTAAGAAACTCATTCCAACTTGATGCCCCCTCCCTGCCTCCCCAGACAGAAATGGACAAACACTGCCAGAAATGGCTGCAGCACTGTGGACACCCCTCTATGTCAGCACTGACCACACCACTGTGTAATGGTGGTGTAATGTATTCACTTCTCTGTGTCCCCATCTGAACCAGGAGCTTGCCCAAGGAAGGAACCAGGATTCATCCCCTTTGTATTAATAGCACCTAGCCCCATGCCTGGCATGTGGAAACATCAGCTAAATAAATAAAAGAATGAGGGGAAAAAATGTTCCCCATTCATTTCCCATAGACTTATTTAGTCAAAAAACTCTTTCCCCACTTTAGTTTGTGTGTACAGAGTTGATTTAACTTGCAAGACTCTCCTTCTCTTTTTTGGCAATTAGCCTTTTTAGTCTTCATTCTCAAGAGGCTCTCAAAAAAATATGGAAACGTTTGACATTTTCCTCAAGCTTTTCCTCAAGCTCATAGAGTGCTGGATCAGTTCTGACAGTCACCCTGCAGGTGCATTCTCTGCATGCTCCTCTGTGGAGAACCTTGGCCAATTTCTCACTGTCGGCACTGTGAGCTTTGGGCTGAATAATTCTTTTGGGGGAATGGGGACATTGTCTTGTGCATTGTAGAATGCTTAGCAGCATTCGACAGGTTAGAGATCTTGAGAGGTTAGAGAAATGGGAATTCACAACAATCAAAAATATTCCCAAACATGGCGAGATGTCCCCTGGAGAAGGGCAAGACCCCCCTGCCCCTCCCAGTTGAGAACCTCTATGTCTGTCCTAGCTCTTAGCTCTGTTTATTGAAAGCCTGGCCCAGTACAGAACTGAATATGCACGTGTCCGCTGCAATATCCAGCTGGGCTTTTAGCCACATATTTTTACCTTGTATTTTAGAAATCTCCTAGTGAACCAGAGTCAGCCAATTCCTTTTAAAACTTAGCACAAAAATGTATTCCCATTTCTCTACCCTGCCAAGATACCTTTCAAATTAAATTCAGATATTTCAGTGTTTATCTGTGTACCTAATATTGTGTCACCAGAAAATTGTTTCCTAGTTGGCAAAGGTTGACAGAAGAAAGACACAGGTGGTGCCTTAGACTCCTAAAAATTGGGTCATTCTGAGGTCTTTCCTTGGTCTCTATTTGTATATATTTTTGTATATATTTCCCTGACATATATTCTACTAGGGTGGTCTCCAGCCAAAAATGTGTCATCTTTATATTGTTTCAGAGATAGCACCCTCACTCCTGCCCAGTCCTCCTCTGGCATGCAGGCGACTGGAATCAAAGAGAACACCCAGTCAGAAGACATACTCATAGGCATTCTTTTCACGATGCTTCAAAATCTGCAAGGACACCCCACTAATGATCCAAACAAACTCTTCAGCCTGGCTTTCAAAGAGGCCTTATCTAACAATAACTGCCTCTCCAGCTGTGTCTTCCAATACACACACACACACACACACACACACACACATTCATTGAGCCAGGTGAGAAGCCAACTAAGTCCCTCACCTTAATCCCTAACCTACTTGCCACGCTAAGTTCTGGGCAGTGCCGCTCTCTCTGCCTGGATCGCTTGTCCCCCTCTGTATCAGCCCATGTTGATGTAGCCTTTCTGAGAATAACTTCCCACTTGTATCTTGTGCCACATATTATCCCCCGAATGTCATAGACCTTATATTGTTTAAATATAAGCTTCTGAGCACCAGGATTTCATCCTACACTGAACCCTAAAAAAATACAGGCTGGAAAGTCCACTGTGGAACCACTGGAGGGCCCCCTGTGGGCTTCTGCTGGGACTGCTCCCCCAGGGGCCACAAACTTCTCAGGGAGTGCCAGGCAGTCGGGTCAAAATCACCAAGATTGTGTCCTTTGGGTAAATTCCCAAAAGTGGTATTGCTGGGTCGTATGGGAGCTCCATGTTTAGCAGTTTGAGGAATCTCCATACAGCTTTCCATTTACCCAAAGGACACAAAAACACTAATCCGAAAGGATACATGCACCCGTATGTTCACTGCGGCACTATTCACAATAGCAAAGGTATGGAAGCAACCCAGATGTCCAAAAACAGATGATTGGATCCAGAAGATGTGGTACATATACACAATGGAATACTATTCATCATGGAAAGAAGATAAACACATGCAATTTGCAGCGACATGGATGGAATTAGAGGGAATCATACTCAGTGAAATAAGCCAGAAAGAAAAAGAA
>PVIJ01003938.1:0-126047 GCA_004024925.1 Scalopus aquaticus | reverse complement strand
AAAAAAAAAAAAAAAAAAAAAAAAAAAAAAAAAAAAAAAAAAAAAAAAAAAAAAAAAAAAAAAAAAAAAAAAAAAAAAAAAAAAAAAAAAAAAAAAAAAAAAAAAAAAAAAAAAAAAAAAAAAAAAAAAAAAAAAAAAAAAAAAAAAAAAAAAAAAAAAAAAAAAAAAAAAAAAAAAAAAAAAAAAACCCTCAGTGTTTACAACACAGGAAATATTAATAGAATTTTAAAGAATCAAAAGATATATCTGTGGAATTAAAATGACCCATCAAATTAAGGAAAAGGGAAACAGAAGATGGCATTTAAGTAAAAATGTTATGCATCCTAACAAATAAGCCATAGACTATAGATTTATCCTTAAAAAAGAAGTTCTGGGTTTCTTCTGGATATGGACAACATAGCCACGTGACCAAGTCCATGTTCTCCAGAGGCTCATATTCTAATCGTCCAGACAATCAGATGCTCGGATAATTACAAATAAAAGGAAATCTATGCTGAACCCTATTGGAGAGAAAAATGGTGATAGCCATTTAAATTAATACACAGGACTGTTTTGTCCATTATTGTAGATTCTAGCTAGAGGTGGCTATTTGAATTTAAATTGGTCAAAGTAAATAAATGTTTGCTATTGTACATAAAAAAAAATGAAGTCAAACTTAAAAATATTCAGTTTCTCTTTTTTACTAGCCAAATTTCAGTGTTCAGTAGCCATGTATGACTAGTGGCTGTTGTATTGAACAATGCAGAATAATACATGTTCTTGACCTCAGAAATTTCTATTGGACAGCCCTCATATAGAAAGAATAGTGAAGAAAAATATCACCAAACTTAGATTATCTTTAATAATATTTCTCAATCACTGTGAAACTTTAACACCTGCAAATTAAATGTAAGAATTATTAAAAGCCAGATGTATCAAATAACCATACTTCCTGACTGTTCTTATGAAATTCAGAGTATTTGAATTCAGTAGGATAGACAAGTTGCAAATTTTTCTTGATTGTATTCATTTTTACTTATTATTATTAACAAACTTGTTAATTTGTCATTTTTAAGCTATCTAGTTGAAAAACTGTTTGCAAGGTGACCTGTTCTATTGGTGCCACTATGAGTTATCTGCTTGAAATAATGGCATTTTTACCATTATAACTTGATTAATTTTTTTATTAAAAATGTTTTACAAATAAGAATGCAGCATTCAACAGGGGAGAGGGAGGGTAAGGGCTCAAGAGGGGGAAGAAAAGAGCACAAGGGACTATGGTGATGGCTTCACGGGTGAACCGGTGATGGGTAACCTATGGGGAACACACAATAATGTAAAAGATATGAATAACAAAAATGAATAAATAAAATATATATTTTTAAAAAAGTTTTAATTTTAAGTTATATTTTAGTTCTTCCTAATGTTTTAATATTTTTAACTGTAGGCTTTAAAACATTTCTATAGATGTCAGTTCTCCCTCAAATATCTTATTGAAGGGAAAATTAGAGAGAAACTGAGACAACAGACTTGTTAAATACTATTTCAGTCTTTTTAAAATTAAATTACTTTATTACTATGATTCATTTTTTCATAATTTTTGTCATTTTATACTTCTTGGGGTGCCATTATAAAATCATGAAAAAAATGATTATACAATGTCCTTCCCTAATAATGATTATCCTGCATGAACAAGAGATAAACTAATAATATGTTGAATGCCATATACTATCGTTTTTACCTCCACTCCTCCTATCTTTTGAGTAGAATTATTTTATAAAATACTGAAATCTCAAGTTCTTTAATCTAAGGACACAGCTTTTCTTTTGCTGGATTCTCAATATATGTGGTTTGTTCTTTTGCTTCAACAGCCCGCTATGGCTTCAAATAGTTTAATAACTCAGAACCTGAAAATAAAAAGTAGGCATAAGTATATATTCATGTATGTATTATTTCAGTGGAATTCCTAATGATGGAGTTGTTGGAGGAAAATTATCTTAAAGTAAATGAATTATTTAGTACATAGTACCAGTAGAATTTCAAAATTCTTTAGTATGTATATAAATTCTGTGTATCCTCTCTTAGTTCCTTAACTTGTAACTGATATTCTTTAGAAAATACATATGTAGATTTGATCTTTTATATTGATCTTTGCATAAGTCCATTTGACTTTCACAATTTTACCATGATTCACAAAACTACTTACAACAGAATTTAAACGAATAACCATGGAGAATGATTTTTTCCTTTTCCTCTTCATTGCACATAGCTGATTGTATAGCAAATTATAACAACCAACTGGATAACAAACAAACAAATCTGATGCTCCCTGAGTCAACTGTTTATGGTGATGTGGATCTTAGTAACAAAATCAATGAGATGAAAACCTTCAATAGCCCAAATCTGAAGGATGGGCGTTTTGTCAATCCATCAGGGCAGCCCACTCCTTACGCCACCACCCAGCTTATCCAGTCAAACCTCAGCAACAACATGAACAATGGCAGTGGGGACGCGAGCGAGAAGCACTGGAAACCACCTGGACAACAGAAACAAGACGTGGCCCCGATTCAGTATAACATCATGGAGCAAAACAAATTAAACAAAGGTGAAGAGCTTTAACTTTATCATCCTTTTCTGTATTGGTATCCTTTACCTTCAGCCCTGGGTAGGAAAACTTGCCTGGGACTAGAAGTCAAATCTTTTGTTACTATCGTCTTCTTTGTTCTTTGGTTTCAAAATTTCCAGTGTCAAAGAGTTAATTAGCACAACAATAACCTTGGAAAATTGATTTTATAATAATATATAAGTATTTTCAAATGGTTCTGAGATTAATTTAAATTTAATCGTAGGTGAGGGATTGCTTAGGACAGACAATCTTTTATTCATAAGGCAGATGTACAACCGTCACAATACCTCACATTTAAAATAAATAGACTATCCCATTCTTTCCACTCGAGAATGGAAGATAATTGCTTCTACATGGTCATATGAACGAATGGCATTTTTAGATCAAGCCGACGGAAAATAATTAAATTAATCTTGGACCAGAAAAGTGGTTCAATTTTTGTATTTCTCCTAAATATAAATGTGCTTGCTAAGACTGCTGCAGTGTATGACTTTAGCACCTACATTTCTTTGGTTGACCTGATTGAAGTCTGTCAAGATAGAACTTAAAATAAATTGAGTTTAGTGTTAACTTGTAGCAACAGAATAGTATTTTATGGCCAAAGGGGAATGTTTCTCTATTGTAATATGTGTGAGTTGGAAGAGATAGGTATTTGATTTCTTTGTAGTTCTTCAGGCTACTGCTTTAATAACATGATTTGCAAAGCTATACCTCTAGGAGAAAGGGATTGCTCTAATTTGAATAGATTGGGGCATTTCTGTACGAGTGTAGGTGTCTAGGATGCATTTTATTATAGATAATTAGAGACAGATCTACTTTCCTTAGGTTTCAGTTGCAACCTCTTATTTTCAAAAATAAAATATTGCAGTTGTAGATCACAAAAAGATATGTTAAGACATTTTATTTGATTAAGTTAGTATTATATATTTTAATTTAATAATACAGACATCTAGCTTTATTCCCAGTTTCGAAAACACTTGATGAGTATTGTAACTTTAATTCAATAAATATAAGATTCTTGCACAAATTCACAATGAAGATGAATAAGAAAGTTTCTGCAATCATGGAGTTTAAAGTCAGGTTTCAAGCTATTTTTGCATTATTTCTCCATGGGACATGACTTTACTGTGGGCTTTGGAATTCTGCGACAGTCCTCTGCACAGATATTTCAAAGCCCTGATTTATTGTTTATACTCCTTGTAAACAGACTTGGTCTGTCCAACTATAATAAAGACCCTGGAATGCAACTAGACTGACAGATTATTACTCAGTACATTCCAGTGGTGAGTTTATCATTTGGATGTTCACAGTTGCCTAAGGAAGCAGAAGCATTTCTATGGCAGATTGAGATACTTTATTTTTGGTTCATGTATATATTTCTTACTAGATATAATCTCACCAACAAGGTTCAGTTTTAAATTAACTTATTATTTTATGACTTGGAGACAGATTTTCCTGATTTCTTATTATTAAAATATTTTGGTACTGTATTTTAAAAAATTAAGAAGTCAAGCAAATCTGATTTCTGCCTTAGCTGATTTGGAAATATTTTGAAGAGAAGATTTAGTTTGTCGTATGATTCATTCACACCTATGTTTAGTCTGATTTATGTAGATGAGATGATGCAGTTTGTATTTTATAAATTTTAGGGGAGACATGTTTAAAGGTCTTTCTCTTTTTTGACTTTTCCTCCTGAACTTGTGTGCATGTCTTAGCAAGTGATCAACATGGTGGTTTAAAAGTCTTCATTGTTGGTAAATGGTTGAGGCATCAAAGAGAAAATACATGTTTCATTTTTTTTTAATCTGAAATTTCTAGATTATCGAGCAAATGAGACAATTCCTCCAACTATTCCGTACAATCAATCATATGACCAGAATACAGGAGGATCCTATAACAGTTCAGACCGGGGCAGTAGTACATCAGGTAAGTAAGGGGAACCAAAGAAAGTCAGCCTCTCCTTTAAAAAGATGGCACATCCTAAGGTCACCAGTTGAATGCTAATGAGCTGATGTATGCCTATGGCACATCTAATCACATTAAGCCGGCATGCATACTTTCTCTGCAAGTTGAGGACTATCCACTCATTAAACCATTTTATGTTCTATTTAGTTAAAATAGATTGAGGGACCTATTTTCCTTCTTGTTAATGAGTTTTAGTAAAGCCAAAGGCGTGGACTTATCTTTGAAGGCAATTGAAACTTTTCTTCTTTATTTCCTTAGGTCAAAATATAGTTAAAAATATTGCACATATGATTAATGTCATAAATATGTTCCTATTTCTACCGAGGCTATAATAGCACATAAAATTTGAGTACACTTGAGCAGAATCAAGAGCCTAACAGATAATAACAGTAAGATACAAGATCTAGGAGCCTGCCTCAGTTTATAAATCTCTCTACTGTCTCTACTGTCCCTTAGTTCTTTCTCTACTACCTCACAAAGCAGCCTCCCAGATTAAATCTGTAAGTGCCTCAGCAGCTACATGGAGAGGCCCCTTCCCTGTGGTCTTCATGCTGTTGCAGCTGTTTGCCAGCTGTTTTCTTGATAGGGGTTACAGATGGGAGCTTGCTGGTACTTAAGTCCTGTTTTTCTAATTAAGGACGCTTCATTATTAGAACTAACATGTGGCAAGTCACAGCACAATGAGAACAAAACCAATTGATCTTAACCTAGTGTGCTTCTCGAGAAAGGATAGAAATATCACCTCCCACCAACTAAATTAAAGTTGTTGCAAGGGACTTTGAACCCTGTTCTCTACACCTCCTCTGTAATGAACATAGCACTTGAATCTTACATATTCCTTTGACTGAGGCTTGGAGGTTCAGCATTTCTAGCCTCTATTTCAACACTGATTGAAACTGTACCTATTTGATGAAAGCCACTTAGAAATAGCTATTTAGGGCCTCCCTGGTGGTGCAGCGGTTGAGCGCTGCGCTGTGGAGCTGTCGGCAGCGCATGATGCGAGTTTGATGCCCGGCCAGGGAGAATCCCACATGGTGCGGCAAGACCTCTCCTGCCTCGCCCGCTGCTCCCCTCAGCAGTGTATTTCTGATCTGCCTGTTCTGCTCCCCACTCTGTATCTGGTGAACCCTCTCACTGCCCCATGACTCTGGCTTATACCCCAGCTTGTATGTATAAATAAATAAATCTTTAAAAAAAAAAGAAATAGCTATTTAACTTTTTATTTTATGTTTTCTTTCTTTATTAATTGAATAACATTGTGTTATAATATTAGGTGAGTTTCAGGTATGCATCATTATAAATAAATATTAAATTTATTACTCTGCTCTTTATCTTTATAGATCTACTCTTATTCTGTTTCATATTTTTTAACTGACTTATTAAATGACTCTTATTTTTTTAAAGCAAGAAAATGAATGAATTTCTTTTCAGTGTGGAAAGAAAATTTTCAACGAACTACATAAAATATTTTAATATTTGATATCTCGTATCACTTGATCTTTGAATTGTTGGCCATAGACAGAGAAAATCATCTTGTTGGGAAAATATGATTCAGTATTATTAATATACAATTGACTTTCTCCTTCCCTTACATTTGATACCTAGATTTGGATGTTTTGATGCTATTTGGTATTTGGTATTGTGTGAATATTTGGGAAACATACAAAGATGTGAAGTCTGGTGGTAAATTAGGGAAAAGTCTGAAACAAGTAAATGAGGTGTAGGAGAGATTTAAGCCTCTCAGAAAGGCTGGGCTTGTTATAGTGAGATGGATGTCAGGATATTAAGAGGTAGGTGCTGGATATAGAGTGCTCCATGAACTTGCACAGCCATCCCAGTACTGGACAGCTGAACAGGGGAAGAGAGAATGGAGCTGCACAAGCAGAGACCTAACTGCCATATTTTGTTAATAACAGCCTGCCTCTCAGCCCACACTTGGGACAGTTGCTTTGCAGTGCAAGAACATCTGGCTTCACAAACACTGTCATTTGACTGTGTCATTTGAATATCCCCCAAGTGACTTAAAAATAGAAGGCTCATTGAATATACTAAGACCTGTTTCATGGACCATGTAACTCGGAACTTTTTCAGAGAGGTTGAAAAATGACCAAGATAAATCAGGGATCATATAAGAATAATAATTATAAACTCATTTTCTATAATTTACAAAAGTATCTAAAATGTGTCATACTGGGGCATGGGGGAGAAAAACTACTTCATTCCCATATATCTTTTTTCTCTTTTTTATTGTATTTTTTTATTGAGGTATGATTCAGAAGTACAGATTCACACTTCTTCAGATATATGTTCCCAAAGTTATTTTAAAATAAATACTCTAAAATGTACAGCTTTCTATGTTTAAAGAGTATGCCAAATCTAAAATCAGAACAGTGTGGCACTAGAATAATTAGGTTATTTCAAACTAAGAGTGTTCAAGCAACATAATTTTACTATAAGCCATAATTTTATAGAAACAGTGGCTAAAAACACTTTTGTCTCTTTCTAAAAATCATTTTTCTATTTCTTTTGTTGTTAGTTATATTAGTTCTTCCAGCAATTATTTTCATCTGCACCTGCCTTTCTGATGAAAACTGGTAATTTCATTGTGCCTAAAACATTTCAGTGGACAAGTACAAATTATATATATTCAGTGATTTAATGCTACAGTGGAACTCTAATAGATCGTATCTGTATCATATTGTATTTTAGGTTCCAGCAATTAAATAACAGAAAGGCACTTCAGAAAATATGTCTGCAGCTCATTTGTTTTAGATGATAATCCATAATGCAATTAATTGCTCTAAGAAGATCACTATTAATGATATGACTTGTAAAACTCATTTATGGTTTTATTGCCTTTTTGCTACTTATTTTGCAGTTCAGCTTGGCAATACTGCGTATCTTCTTTTGTACAAAGTTCTTAAAATTAATAAAGAAAAGTGTTTAACTATGTACAGATGAATTTGCAGATTATATTTGTAGAAAATAATTAAACTGTGGGTAATAAAAACACATTAGATGTCAAAAATAAAGATTTGCATTTTATTTCTTTTAAGGGAGTCAAGGGCACAAGAAAGGGGCGCGGACACCCAAAGTACCAAAGCAGGGTGGCATGAACTGGGCAGATCTGCTTCCGCCTCCCCCGGCACATCCCCCTCCGCACAGCAATAGTGAAGAGTACAGTCTTTCCATAGACGAAAGGTAAGGGGAATTTCAGAGCAGACGTGAGTGCGATAATATGCGTCTATAAGCCCATAGTAAGAATTCTTAAACTAGTCACCATGGAGAGACTAATCCCTAACTTCCATGAACTTTTGTCTCTGAATAAAAACACACTGATTGAGCATCAGAACTTACACACCCTTCTCCATGCTTCCAGGAAAAAGAATTTATGCTGTGGAAGCCTCTAAGATTCATGAAACTAAGAATCATGAATATGTGTGACTATGTGTGTTTTCACATGCATGTGTGTAATATGCATAAACATACATGTAATTCACACATATACTCATGTATCACATAGTGATTGGGATACATCCTGAGAGAAGTAATTTCATCATTATGCAGATACATTAGCAGTAAATTAGTAGATTTGGTAGGTTTAGGAGCCATGATGAATGAAAAAACACAAGATTAAATCAAGCACCCAGGAAAATGATGCTATTAAGAAATGCACTAAACACAAGGTATATGAAGCTGCTACCACCTAACACCTACTGTGTCATGATAGTTAACCTAATTAGGCAATCAGAATTAGGGGACTGACTGAAAAGTTATGTGGCACATAGCTGTACTTTTACATTATGTACATTACATGCATGTTTTTTTGAGTAGATGAATTTGCAAAAACGGAATCTGAAAATGATAAGGATTGACTGTATTTTTAAAAGTTTATTTTCTAGTCTATATTAACATTTATTGCCATTTAACCCACCAAGAAGGGACCGAAATAAAATAAGTGGGTATAGTTTTGTTTTGTTTTTTAAATCAACAGGAAATGCAACTGTGCTGCAGAAGGGAAGACTTATTTGAACTGGGAAGAATGAAACTTCCTGGTCTGCTGACTTTTGTTCTTGATCTTGGCAAATGAGAAGGTTCTTAATCAAGGGGAAGGGCTTTATGGACATAAGGACCACACAGGGATAGATACAGACTTCTAGAGAACTAAATGAAACACATGATAGGCAGTGAGAAGCTTCCCAGGAAGCTGGGAACGCAAGCATAAGTCAGTTTACACAGAGAATGTCTTGTTTAGACATTCATATTTTATTCTTAAGACAAGTAGAGAGACATTTATTACTTTGTAGGAAATGAATGACCTGAGAGTGATGTGCACTATAATAAAGTAATTTTGGAAATTAATATGTGGCTGGAGAATGAAAGAGTGACTGAAGTCAGAGATTAATTAAAAGGTTATTGCAGTAGCGCAAGCAGCAGATTTGTTATAAAAAAAAAAAGGACTAGGTTGTAGGGAATATGTAAAGATAGAATAGAAATGAACTGGGCAACAGGTTCAGATAGAAGACAGGAAGTAAAAAATACTACAAAGTTTCTGGTTTGGAAGAATGAGCAATGCTATGCTCTATTGCAGTTCCTATATTGTGCATATAGGGGGAAGAAGTGTCAGAAGGAAGCTGGTAAGACTAGTGAAGTAAAAGAAGTTATAAAAAATATCATGGTTCCTGAGTTCAAGTAAACACGGCACGGAGTAGTGAATGAATGAGAGAGGCAGGGGTAGGCGGATTACATGGGGTGGGTAAGGAGAACAGAATTTAAGCAGTGCATTAAATCACTGCCATTCTAATTGATAACTTGATGCCTTGTGTGGGAGAAAAGCAAAAGGCTTACTCTTTCCAGATCCATGTAGAGCTTCTATATATTTATAGCAGAGGACATTTTATTGGTTGTCTTATTTTTTGTGTTTTTCATTCACCATCTTAAATACAAGCCAACTATTTCATTTTGCAGTCAGTTGCAGAAATAGAAATCTTATACTATCAGAAAATATGCTATCTTGGACCAAATAAGTTGATCTCATTTTAATTAAGATTGATTTAGAGTAACAAACATATTTTCAATAGTAATTTTTCTCATAGTTTAGCATATGATGCTTGGTTACTCTATCAGGCCATCCTTGAGTCAGTTGGAAGATTAGAATATATCAAATACATTTGGGATGCACTAAGTTAAACTAGGTTAAATAGATTTCTTTATTGCAAGGTTTTTCAGAGCCTATCATATGCATGTATAAATTATAATCCACAGAGAGAAAATATTACATGTAATAATTCACAAACTTTTGTGATAGTGAACTATATTTTTAACAAGATCTCTTTAATGTGGCCCAGTACATTCACATTTGAAAAGCAATTCAAAGTTGACGCTCCATTGACTATATAAATATTACACTAAGTGTCCTTATAACCTATTTTAGCTATGACCAAGAAATGCCATGTCCTGTGCCACCAGCAAGGATGTATTTGCAACAAGATGAACTTGAAGAGGAAGAAGATGAGCGGGGCCCCACTCCCCCCGTGCGGGGAGCAGCTTCTTCTCCAGCTGCCGTCTCCTACAGCCATCAGTCCACTGCTACTCTAACCCCCTCCCCACAAGAAGAGCTCCAGCCCATGTTACAGGATTGCCCAGAGGAGATGGGACACATGCAGCACCAGCCAGACAGGAGGTATGTTGTCACTCACCGCCTTTGATGACGACACACTCTCTACTCCTAAATGACATTTATAGAATCTGTTCCATAAAGTCATTTTCATGTCACATGAGTCTTCTTTTTCCAGTATCATCACACTGTTAGCCCCAGCAATTAGCATAGCAAGTAATATTATTGATCAGCACATGAGATGAATTGAACACAATGAACTTGCAACCATAAAATGATATGCATTAATACTCACCCACTTATGGTAATAGCATTCACAAACACATGGAGATCGTGCAGTAGACATATGGGCTGCTAATCGTGTAACTTTTTATTGATGATGGATGTTTTTGTACTTCACTCGTCCTTATGCATGGGTAGGTCACTACTTTGGTCTGTGAAAAATAAATTTTCTCCTGTCTTTTAAAATTAAATCTTCACAGTTTGTTCCCTTGTGACGGTAATGTTGAAGAAAAATAAGTTTGGTATATTCAATTCGTATTAACCACAGCTACCTTTATTTGGGTCAGGATATTTGGTGAGAGACCTTTTGTCTAGGGTATATAATAATTTATGTAATTTGTTGGTTTTGGCTCTGTGTGTATCTTAGATTTTTTAACATATAATCTACATTGTCAGACTATATATGTATTTTATGTGTATTAGGTATACATCTGTGTACCTAATATCATTTGTAATGAGTGTATTATTTTCTCAGAAGATTTCCCTTCACATGCTTGAATGAAAACTAAATTTTGGGTTATGCTGCTTGAATTCTGTTGATTAAAAACAATATGTAACATTTATTAACTACCAGTAAGATCACCACCAAATTCCAATTATATATTCTCTAAAATAAAGGAAGTAGTAAAACGTGTTTCCATGTGACAAGGGGGAAGTTGAATTGCTGTATGTTTAAATTTAATATTATTAATCCATGGAACAATGAAGATTGAGAATAAGACATCTCCTTTCCCCATAAAGGTCAGAGAACATTTCTGCCAATCGTATTCAGAGCAAATGAGAGGGGAACAGCCTATTAGCACTGAAATACCTCAGCATCTTCCTTTCATTCTCTCAGATTATCTATGTCCTCAACATTCCCTCTTGTTATAAGTGGGACTCTATATCTTCTTCTTGGCATGTCTCTTGTGTTCCTTCTGTCATCCTCTTTGCCTTTTTCTAAAGCAATTAAAAAAAATCAGTTTACTTATCTTGACTTTCCAGCCTCTCTTCTTTATCCAGTCTTTTGTCTCTTCATCATTAACCAGACTTTTCAAACTTTCTAAACCCGTTCTATTTATCATGCTCTCCTTCTCTCCTCCTGCTTAACCATTTCTGTCTTCCTTATTACTTCTCCCACCTCAGTCCCCTGCATTGCAACTTATGTTAGTTTGCTTCCATCAATCAATCAAAGATGACCTCCCAATGGTCAAGCTAAAGGCTTTTCTGTCTTAATCATACTTATGCTTTCTTTTTTTTTTTTTTTTTTTTGCGGGGGCGTGCACGCCTGGGGGGCTTTGGCTTGCCTCGGTGTGGTTGCCCTGACCTGGCTCCCTCTTCTGCGCGGGGCAGAGGGGGAGATACTTATGCTTTCTGTAGTGGTGCCAATTTTATAAATTGTGAGAATCAAATGAGAGACTGAAAATAAAGAATCTGAAGCAGGGTAAATATTCAGCAAGAACTTATTTCCTTTTGTTTCATTCTTATGCTCTCAGCCCATCTCCTAGTTCAGCTATTACTTATAGTCTGACGACTTTCAAATTCATTTACCCAGCTGAGCCTTTTTCCCAGACCACCACTGAACAATTTCACATAGACATATCCAAAACCAAAGTAATTTGCCCTTGCACTTGACCCACCAAACTTCCTTCCTTTTCCTCCTTTGTTGAATATCTTTGTTGCTTAATCATCAATCTTTATTTATTTAACCAACATGTTAAAATATAAAATAGCCAAGGGAATAGGCATAATCAGTTGTCATTTTGAAGTCAGTTTAATTATCCAATTATTTATTTTCTTCTGTTGTATCCCTGCCATTCCCCAAATTAAGTAATTCACCAAGTCTTTTCAGTTCTAAGTCCAAAATCTCTCTTGGCTTTATTCCTTTGTTTCTATCCCCACAACTGATAGAATAGACCCTCAGTCCCTTTCTCTTAAAATACTGCCATATCCTTGAACTGATCTCCAGTTTTCCTCTCTTCTCTTTTCTGTCCAATCTCCATATTATCCGTCTTTATATACAGGTGGTACTGTTGCTCCCTATTCAGAGTTCAGACTTACTCTTTAGTCCAGCATTCAAAGTCCTTTATAATCCTTTTCCCTTTGCTTACTTCTTCCCTTTCAATCCCTCCATGTATGCTCTTTTCTAATTAGTCTGTTTGAAATTCCTTTAATTTGTCTTGAACTCACTAAAATCCAGGTCAGCAATGCTGCCTCCTGGCCCTTGGAGCAATGTTCCAGAGCTTGTGGAAGAGGCACCTCACCCCTGCCTCTCTTGACCACACCCAATCCCCAGCTTGCTCGGTGTCTTGAGCACATGTGGGGTGCACATGCTGTTCCTTTGATTGCCTGACAACAACCTCTCAGCTTTCCAGGCCCTCGTGACTCTTTCTTCTGGTGACCTGGAAAGGATCAGCCAAACCTTTTCTTTATTCTCTACAACGGTCTGTTCATAGCTCTCCAGCCATGCTGATCAGTTTTCCCATTGCATTGCCACTTGTTTCTTGTATCTCTGTTTCTCTACTTAAATTAAAAGTTCTTTTCATGAATGATTCTTGTTGATGATTTCTACAAAGTTTTCTTCAGTAATTATTTGATGAATGGAATCACACTACCAGTGAATTTGGAGTGAACCTCTTTGTTTGAACTCATTATGAATAAGTGTTAAGTAAGAAATGCATTGTGGACCTGCATTTAAAATCTGGTTGGTTATATTTAACCTTTTTTAAAAAGGTATGATTTCAGTGTATAAAGGCATTATGAATGTCACTCCCAGAGCTTTTTCTGGAGATAATGCTGGACACTAAAAAGAAGTAGAGGAAATCTCATTAAACAAAAGAATATTACTTCTCTTTATGATGAGAGAGTATTCTATGTATGTTTACTAAGGAAATTTTCGAAAACACGAATGAAATGAAAATACATAAGTAACAATGATTTATGTGGTTAGTAGTCACTGTTAAGACCTCAGTAAAGATATTTTCAGTCCTTCATCTCTACATCTATTCACATTGCTTGGAATTTATGATATACCAATATTAATTTTCAAGCTACTCGTTTCACTGAACAGTATATTTCCCATTTCAACAATTTTTTATCTAGACACTCATGTTAATGCATGTGTATTCCATTTAGATTGTGTCTACCTTTTTGGTACCATATACAGTGCTGTTATTCCCATTTCTAGTTAAGTCCTTTGAGTGAAGCCTCTTCACAAGCCCCTGACCTAGTCAGATGCCTACCCATTCAGTAGATGACTTATGGCTCTCATCATCCTGCCACTCCCCTAATGATGTGCTCATTATAGATAGCTATTTCGCCACAGATTTCATTCTGGGGCTTCAGATCCATATATCCATGTACTCATTCCTTCAGTTTCACTGCATAAATATCACTCAGAGCGATACACATATCTCCAGCCATAAAGGCACTTTCCTACTTCTGACAGCCATTTTCTCTTGACTATATTACTGTAATGGTCCATAAGTAGTCTTGTTGCCTTTAGCCTTGCCCCTTCTCCAATACAATCTTCCTGCTGCAGACTACAGAGGCATTTTTCTAAAATGTAACAGTGATCAAGTCTCTCCATTGCTTAAAATATCTCCTTGGCTTTCCATTTCCCTTAGACTAAAGGCAAGATCCCTTAATGTAACCACCAGGCCTTTTGTGAACTGGCCCCTGTGTGCCTTGTGTCTTCCCATCCTTATTATTGCTGCTCCTCTCCTCACTCTTCTTGTTACCTTCACTCTACATTTCTTCCAGTTCCTGGAATGATCAATGTTCTCATCTGCCTTGAAGTCCTTTCACATCCCATCCCATCTTCCTGGAACATGATTACCCTCTCTCTTTTTTGGAGTTAGCCCTTATGTCTCCTTTAGGTCCAAGATGAAATGCCAACTACTTTCCATAGAATCTTTCCCTGCTGTCCAGACTCAGGTAGGAGTTAGTCCTGTGTGTTCCCACACCCCCTCGGCATCCTCTGTGAAACATTTTTGCTAATACTTCATTGCCTTTGCACATTTAATTATTTGTCTCCTGTTGAACTACAGGTGCCTTTGTGCTAGGAAAAGATCTATTTTATTCAGCTGGATTTCAACATAGTGTCTCAGTTCCTGTTTCCATTTCTGCCTGTAACAAACTACTATAAAACTTAGTGACCTGAATAAACCATTTTATTTTACTCATGATTCCATGAGTAAGGAGTTCTGAAAAGATTCAGCTACACGATTCGTTTCCAAATTAGTTGGCTTCATTTAGGCTGTTGGGGCTCGAAGATCTACTTTCAAATTAGCTTCTTCACTTGGATGTCTGATGTGCCAGCACTCTATAGCCTCTCTCTGTTTCCACACAAAGTTTCATCCTCTGGGGCCTCTCCTCATGTGTTGTGAGCTTCTTGTGACATGGGGGTCTCAGGATATTGGTATTTCTTACATGACAGCTGACATCCAAGACATCAGGAAGAAAAAATCACCAGGGCATTTAAAGTTATACACTCAGAGTCAGCACAATTACTTCTACCACATTGTTTTGGTGAGAACAGTCAGGATCCACCAGATTTAGAAATGTACAACTAAATTCCTTCAGTTGATGGGAGAGTGGCAGGTTCTCATTCCTGCAGAGATATTGTTATAGACATCTTTGCAAAATACAATCTGGTGCAACCTCATTCATGGTAAACACTAGTAATGATGTATGCCTTAAAATAGATATAAAATGTCTTAAAATACATATAAAGCATCCCCTAAGTTCTTGTTGCTATGACCCTTTTGGTCTCAGTGTAGCAGAATCTTCATCATAGTAGATGTATAGTAAACATTTAATGAATGAGTGCATTTCTAATTGCTTATTGATTAGGAGCAGATATAAAATTCTGAACCAAAACCATTATAACACTGCAATATTTAATTACACATTCCAGATTTTTGGCATTATTATGAATATTGCGATTTTAGCATTCTAATAAACTTCTAGGAAATTCCATATTTGCCTGAAACTAAATAAATAAGTTGACCAACATAATAGGAATCTTCTCCCTTTTCAGACAAACAGCTATGAAAATAAAAAAGTACCAGGTACTGTTAAGTTTATTTATTATTTACCAAGTCTCTTAAAAAGTAAAAATTTTCATGTATGGACTAGGAAAGTTACTAATTGTTTATTAATATGGATTGATTGAATATGATATAGCTGGAAGGAAAAGAAAATAAAAAGGCAAAGGAAAACGAAATACCTTGTCAATTTACAAACTGATAATAATGATACAAAGTGTTGAAGAAACATCAGTTTTAGGAATATCCTAAAGGTATGTATTTTCCCCCTGTACTCTTTTGTCTAGTAGATGGTACGTGGCAAACTATATAAACACCTGCTTTCATAGATTAATGGTATTGTTTCCTTCTCTTTAACATGTTTATGAAGTCAGTGTTTATGCAGAAGCCTGGAGTGCTGTGATTCGTGGTCATATACTTGTACAGAGATGTTGAAATATACTTGTACAGAGATATTGAAATCCCTCTGGGGGAAAATCCTAGAGGGGTGAGGTTCATTTGTAGCAAACCCCACTTGAGTGAAGTATCTTGAAATAGCTTTTTGTTTTCCAAATAGAATATATTACATATTTCAAACTGTACATGTTTATCACACATTCCCTGGGCTTGTCTTATTTACAGATGGTTCAAATAAATTTTTCTGTCTTTCTTCAGCATTTGTGCAGGGTGGTAGTAGTTAAAGCCAGTCCTTGTTTAACATGAAGATGTTTTTGCTCTACAGAATGTGAATTATCCAAATACAACAATGCTGGCATCTTTTCATAGTGAAGTTAGCATTTTCTATCCCTTTCTTGATGGTCAAAATAGTCCCTTTTGTGCTAAAAAGTCTTGCATGTCTTTAAAAAAGAAATGGTACCCCTTGTGGTATTTTGGATGTGCATGCTGACAAAAACTATAAATTGACTTTTAACTATGACATTTTATTGCATTTCAAATTAAACAAAGGTTTTCTTCCTATGTGTATAACACACTTCATATTGAAACAATTATCCACTTTAATCTCTTAAATAACTTCAGCTTTGGCACATTCTTCATGTTTTTTCTAGTGCCACACACAGATACATTAGAAACCACCCAGAAATGAAAAATAACACATTATATTAAAGAACTGTGTACATATGTGTCTATATATTTACATATATGTGTGTGTTACTAATACATGTAGTAACACCCTTCCTAGAAGAGAAGCTATGACCTTGGAAATGAAATGTGAGATCAACTACTATGTCTGATACATACTAACTGTGGACATTGACAGAATTTTTCATTCCTCTGAAATTCAATATTTTCATCTATAAATTGGTAGGGAAGTCTTAACTTGGAACATTCTTGTGAGAATTAAATGAGTTAGCATTGCAAAATATATTTAGATATGAAGTAGGTGCTCAATAAATGAGTTACCATGGTATTTCAAGTATAGTTTATTTTAAAGTATTTCCATTTGCATTAATAAAACATATTTATTGAAGTGTCTCAATTCACTGGGATCAAGAGCACAAAGCATTTTTCTTTGAATAATTGCTTTCCACCCTAAATATTGTCCTATAATGAATTTCCTCTCTATACGGACCCATAGTTATATTTTGACCAGACACTCTATGATTTTGTTTGTGTGCTTTCTGTAAACTTAAGATCCAGTCCTATTAATTTAAGAACCCTAATTTTGTGCTCCTCGACATCCATTGCACCAGTCCATGACTTTGGTGATGTAGACTAAAGGGACATGTTTTGCTTTTAACTACATCCACCTCCTGCCTCTTCCACATGCATCCTCCTACATGCTAAAGCAAGGAAGAGGGAACATTGAAAGAGCAACTGCAATAAGGACCCACTGTTGTCCTTGGTTAGCTCTAAAGCCTATTCTCTTTCATCTTGATCTATGAGTATCATAAAGATGGTGAATGAGGGAGGGAGGCTGGCATCAGCATACCCCTGATAAAAGGCCTCTATTCTGGGCAGCACCTCTCAGCATTTGTAGTTCTTGGACAATTTAGTCACGTCTTCAGGTGAACTATCAGTTACTGGCATTCGTGCTTCATCGATCCTAATCTCCCAAGCTCTGGAGGAGACAGATGACCCTAGAATCTGGTCTCACCTGCCTTCCTACACTAGTGTTAGGTTGGCAGACTTGGTGGAATCTATATTCTTTACGTTGCAGGAGCACAGAATTTGATGAGATATTGCCATGACCTTTCCAAATGATGACCTATTTGGTCATCCCATTATCCTTGCTTAGAAGTCACCATGTCTTCCTTTTTTCAGGCACTTCCCTAACTTAGGATGTAATCACTTGACATTCTCCATCCTTGGGAATAACTTATTTCCACAAACCTTGTTTGCCATTTAAGTCCAAAAGTCCAAACACTCTGCCTCCTTGGGCATCTTCTATTCACTGTGTGTGGGTGATGGTGCCAAATGGCAGTTGAAGAACTGCTTGTAACTGATGTTTTCCTGCAGGTTTCTGGAGCGATGGTTGCAATCAGTTGTTTGTAATGCTGTGAACTTAAATTATAGGATTGTACATCATCTTATATTCAGCTTGGTCCTCACTAAATTAAGAATATCAAGAAAATACCTTTCAGAATTTTATTAAAATAATTGGAATAATCACAAAAGTGATAGACTTGAAAATAGCTAATAAATTTTAATGAAACTTAAAAGTGAGTAATTCAGAGAAAAATGATTGTTCAGCACTCACAGTCTTTTTAAAAATACTAGAATAAAATCTAAAGAAAATTGTGTCATATGTGGAATGTATATTTTCTTTAATCCTATGAAATTCTACTCTATATAGCCAAAATGAATGATTCCATTCACTTGAAGTGGTAGAAATGGAAGGAAGGAAAGGGAAAGAAATAGTTTGGTGTGTTCATGGAGCAGTCTGTTTCAAAACTGTTATCTATTGTCTTTGGTAAAAAGCTATCTATAATATTCTCTGTTTTATGACAAATTCATAGGCACTGAGGCTAAAATAGTATTCTCTTTTTTAACAGACTGTGAAACAAATGATAAAACATAAGGAGACTTATAGATAGCTAAGTTTATTTCTACTAAACATAAAAAGACAGTCTAGCCTGGTTAAAAGGTCTCTGGTGGTGGGTACACTATGGTGGCAATACCTAATAGGGTTGTCCTAATATTTCCTCAATTGAAAATATTAAATAAATTAATTTTTTAAAAATGTCTCTGGTTTAGAGACAAATTTGTTACAACTCAAAATAAGACAAAATCTGGACATCTTCTGATTTCAGGGTTTTTTTCCTGAACAAATTAACTCTACAGAAGCCAAGAAGAAATTGGTACACTTGTGAATTTATTGGTTAATTTATTCTTTCTTATATTAAATAACGAGACCTTTCTTTTTATCTTCCTGCAGACGGCAGCCTGTGAGCCCCCCTCCACCACCACGGCCAATTTCCCCACCACATACCTACGGCTACATTTCAGGCCCCCTCGTCTCAGATATGGATACGGATGCCCCAGAAGAGGAAGAAGATGAAGCCGACATAGAAGTAGCCAAGATGCAGACCAGGCGGCTTCTGCTACGTGGGCTTGAACAGACCCCTGCCTCCAGCGTGGGGGACCTCGAGAGCTCTGTCACTGGGTCCATGATCAACGGCTGGGGCTCGGCATCAGAGGAGGATAATATTTCTAGTGGACGCTCCAGTGTTAGTTCTTCTGACGGCTCCTTTTTCACGGATGCTGACTTCGCTCAGGCTGTGGCGGCAGCAGCAGAGTATGCCGGTTTGAAGGTGGCGAGACGTCAAATGCAGGACGCTGCTGGTAAGTCATGCACTGCCCCAAGCTGGAGAAGAAAACTGATGTGCCTATGCCAGTCACCAGTCATCGCCTGTGAACCGGTGTCCTACGTGAAATATAACAACCGATACTTGGGTTTTTGTGTTTGTTTGTTTTGCTGCCGATGGAAGCCAAGATCCAACAATATCACATAGCTTGATTATTCCCCTTTTCTTGAGCAGATTTTTTAAATCTATTTTTGTTTTTATTTAATAAATCCTAAATAATGAGAGTGAAGTTACCTGCTATGTCCCCATTTTTAAGATAATATATAATAGATATTATATTACATTATATTATATTACATAACAGAAAACTATTTTTTTAGGTGTACATACAGTCTGTTACATGAGGTATGTGTTATATGATCTGGTTTTAAGATGCAAAAAGTCACCAAAATATTTTTTTTAGTAGTTCTTTTATCTCTATTAGTTTTCTGAGAGAACTAGATAAATATCCAGGGGTTTGCTCATCCACTGGGAAATGGGCTTTCTCCCTAACCCCTTTGTCGCCCTGTCCTATCAGTTAGAATACTGATTTAATAAGGAAGACATAAAGGTGTTTGTAATATGCATACATTTTCTTGCACAAACATTCCATATTTCAGGTAAACGTTTTTTATCTAATAATTTGTAGAGTCAGTTAATTCAAATGCTTATGTATTTTTCAATTTTCTCTTTTCATTGCCAGTAGTATGTTTCAAATTACCATATAGCCATTTTTATGTTTAAACCCATTTATATTCTTACTCTCAATCCTGTTTAGAAAATAAATAGTATGAAAAGGAAAAGAATTTAAATATAAAATATAAGTTATCACATGATTTTCATTTCTGTAGAATGGAATATATATATGTACATCTATGATCATAGATACATATAGATTCACTATATTGTATGTATGTGTATTTCTGGTAGCCAAAAAAGAAAGACTAAAATAATGCGGTCAAGCAAGAATGAGACTTATTTCTGAGAAAGAAAAGACTTGTCACAAAATCAATAATTGTTATTTTGTTCTTTTACTTTTCTTGGTTTAATAACTATCGCATTGGTAGTTTCCCATATTCTCTACAGTTATTTAATTGGTCATTATTTTTTGTCAGTGTAGAATATATTCAGAGAAAATTTAGCTAACATCATAAAGTAATTTCTTTTTTTTTTCTTCTATCAAGAATGTGTTGTAGGAAAATTATATGTAATATGTCTCAGCATATTAGAGTGTAATGTTTGTATTTTCAGTCAGGCCTATATTTTATGAATTCAATCAGATTTCCTTCCCCTCACTCCCTCCCCCCGACCCCAGTAACTGCTGAAAGCAACACGATAAATATGCAAACCTGAATATCTTTCTCAATAAATAATATCTAGCTCCATATATAGCTTTTGTTTCTCCTTATTTTTTAAACTTCTGTAAAAAAATAAGTGAAATTAAGCATCTCAAACTACTGATTTCAGATTTTATTAAGGGTGAGTTTCAATTCATTAAATCAACAAAACATAGAAATAATGTTGAAAATTATTCTGTAAAAGACCTTATGCCTCAGGGCCTGTGAGCAGTAGAGGGCCTTACACAATAGAATGAATAATGGCTTCAGTGTCAGCCCTAATTCGCTCTTTTCATGGATATGTAACTTTAATTGTAATAATCTCCATCATAACTAAAGAGAGTTTGGTTTAATATTTTTTTGTATTGTAATTTAGTGGCACTTCTGGCTTTCCTTTGGCTCATAATTAAAACGAACTAAACATGCATTGGACTCTCCCTATTAAAATGTTCTTTTCAGGAAAGAGTGCTGCTTATCATATGACTGGAAGTTAACATGATTGAATAGTCCAATCACTTTGCTTCCCACTTGGCCGCATTAATGTCTATTATTTAATATGCTTCAGTTAGCATCTTTAAATGTGTTGATTTCACTGTATGTGACTTTTCCTATGTATAGCCAAAAGGGATATTTTCTAGATGTGTTTGAAGTTTCTTGTGGAACAACAGTAAGTTCTGCATTTCTGTCTTTGGAATTTCTAGAGACCAAAATAGTGAAGAAGGCCATTAGAGCTCCAGTGCCCTCAAGGATGCACAATGTTGTGTGTTATAATACAGTGTCTCAGTAAGATACCCAGAGGATTTAACACTTAGAACATTCCCTTGTCTGATTAGCAAAGTCATTATTACAAGTGCCTTCAAATATTGTCCTTCCAAAGACAAATAATCAAAATTCATATCTTAGACACACACACACACACACACACACACACACACAAACACAAAGTTTCTGGAGAGATTACTTTTAGTATCCAGAACCAGCAATAAATATCTTGCAACAGAAAAGGGATATAAGTGATTTTTGGCAGGTCTGAATACGTGAGCTAAATTAATTCACCTTAAGAGAGAATAACTGAGGTTTTATTAAGATAATAGGCATCTGCCTTCAAGACATAGCATAAATATAATTTAATTAAAATAAGAGATATAATTAGTCTATTCATTCTTAAAAACATGAATGTCTTCATGTTCAAGGATTTTGGCTCTTCCTCTTGAAAGTAACGGATATCAAATCCATTAAGCAAAATTTTAATAAAATTTTAATAAGTATTTATTAAAATTTAATAAATTTTAATAAGTATTTTTGTTTAACACAAACTGGCTGCAAAAATAATTGGTGTGTTTTTATTTCATATGTTTTTATTTAATAAAATAGGTATTACGGACTTTAGCATTCAAAAAGAACCATCGTTAAAAAAAGAGTTTGAAAGTACTTTTAGGGCATTTATTTCACTGGATCACTCAAACACAGTGACAAAATCGTATTGTTTGCTGAAATAGTTGATTTAAGCATATTTTCAAAATTAGGTATGTTTCTAATTTTAATGTTATTTTTATTATAACTGTTGTAATTAAAATCCATTGATGAGTTTGGTTCTGGTTTTGTTCCTCAGGCCGCCGACATTTTCCTGCCTCCCAATGCCCTCGACCCACGAGTCCTGTTTCTACGGACAGTAACATGAGTGCTGCTGTCATGCAGAAGGCCAGACCAGCCAAGAAGCAGAAACACCAGCCAGGACATCTGCGCAGAGAAGCCTACACAGATGGTAAGTCCATTGAAACGCATGAAAACATCTATGAATCTTGCCTATTTACTCTGGCTCTCAATGACTAGAAAATGTATCCACTGACATTAGAAATTACATTAAAAATTCATTAACAGTAGACCTCATGTTACTTAAAGGAATGATGGGATTATATATTTTGTGAAGCACTTTTCTAACAATCTGGTATTTAAGAAACTAAAGGCATACATTTAATAATTTGAAAAGGTTATTTTGTAGTTTCCAACAAATAGACATGCTGTTGATGTAATGTCATAGGGTGAGTCTTCATCCGATTCACTTCTAAATTTGCCTTCAAAGAGAAGACAGCAAACATGTTTGAATATTAATTTTAACTATAGCGGTGTTACCACTATTTTGTGCACCAAAACACAAATTGTATCATCTCCCTTCGTGCCTTCACATGCGATCTCGACTCTTCCTGGAAAGCTAACACTTGGATTCTCCAGGGAGCACAGGAGAAAATGCAAACATTGTGATGTTGTGGAGAGACAGCCTTTAATGAAAGCGCCGCAGGTGGCCCAGCATTTATTAAACAGCCACCTTCTCGTTTTAAAAAAACAACCCCAAGGGCTTTGTTGGAAATTCATGTAAGATAAATTCTCCTAGACTCACATATCTTGTCAAGTTTGCTAAATTTGCTAAAGGGGTTGGGGTGGGGGAAGAAGGGTCTCACAGCAGAATTCCCCACCTTCTGGTCCTCTCCAACCACAATCTGATTAGGACTTTCATTACCAGTCAGCAATTTTTCAAAAAGGGCATCATTTGCCATTATCATATGAAAGCCTAATATTATAGATCCTTATCCAAGGTTACAAGGAGGGTTTTCTGAGGCACTTCTCCCTGTGATTCCTGCCACTTGACAGAAAAATTTAATACAAAGCTCACAGCATGATGAGCACAAGTAATTTTGCAATGAGTGGCTGTCCATGCTATTATCTGTACTTTATTCGGAGTATTTTCTCTCACCAGCATCTATCTGATATTAGACTACATTAAATACTGGCATGACACAGTGCACCTGGGCCTCCTGGCTTCTGCCCAGGACTCCTTTGTCAGTGAAACTGAGCTGTCAGAATATTATCTGATTTTGAAGGGTTATTACAGTGGCTTTGTGCATGTTTGCCTGAGTGAAGGGACAAACACTAGGTGTAAATCCCCAAACTCTATCAGCGTTTTTACATTTATGGGACCCCTGTAATGGCATTTTACAAGTTTTATAGCTGTTCTATCAGTTTTTATTATCTAGAAGAGAGTGTTCCTAACTGAAAAATTGGTCAAACATCAAACTTTGATGTAAACGCATCTAGGCTCAATACCTTATAAGGGAGAAAAACTGGCCCACAACGTTCTGTAGCTGTTTCCACCTCTTATTTATACTTGTTTTGAGGGATTTTTGACACTGAGTGATTTTTTAAAAAATGCTTTAAAATAATGTAAACACAGCAAGTTAAAGGGCAAGCATGACAAGTAATAAATTATGCTATATCTGAAAATTGTGATCTATATTTGTTATCCCACATTCTGCAGTATTTATATCAGTGTGCTTAATAATTAATTATAAATTCTAACTAATCCCACAGTAATAATTATTAGACTGAATGATGAACAAATGAAACAAATCCTTGTTATTTTTTAAAGTTAATTTCAGAAATACCAAACAAAAGAAATAGAAATATTTGTAAAGCAAAAAAGTTAATTGGAGATATTATTTGAATTTCTGATTGTTCATTTCATAAAGGTGGTTGTACAAAATTATGTTAGAATCTAGAAAATAACTATTTTCTCTAAGTCATAAAAGTAGACCAAATGGAGATATAACAAATTATTTTTTAAATTTTAGCTTTCCTTTCCAAACTTCTTTTTAGCATTTTGATAACCATCTGTCAGTTATGTTTATTGTACTAACAAGTCTCAAGTTTAATTCTGGACATTTTCTTATTTGCTAAAGAAAAATGACAAAGCTATGTTTTATTTCATGCATATTCAATAATACATTATGATTAAATAAAATCATGTAAATGTAGATACTTATTAATGCACCAAATTAAAAAGTTCACAGTCTTGTTGACCATGGATATGATGGTAACAAAAGTGATTTTCCAAGAAATTATTTTCTCAAATTATACACTGCATTTTTAAAAAGAATATTAACAGATCATTTTGTAAAGAACCTCCATTTGTACAGTTTATTAAAACGGAGAAAAGGGGGAGAGTAAGAATTTAAGGTTCTACCATTGGTTAAGATGAGAATTAAGCATGTTAGTAAGGCATGGGGGATTTTTTTAACTTTCTGCTTCTTAAATATATCTTATCTACGATGGATGGATTTTATTATTGTCAATAGACTTCTTATGTGAACTATTTTCAGAATATGGATTATCAATCTTGAGTTTGTGTCATCTTTACTTTCTAAATTTTGTTCACATTATGAATTTCCTTTGCAGATTTTTTATAATTTCTATGAAGAAAAAAAGTGGCTATGTCACTTTTTTTAATGAATTGTGGGGGCTTGTACTTGGGCTTGTAGTGTTCCTTTGGCCATTCCCTAATCATGGCACTGTAACCAAACCTTGATCTATAGGCAAATCTTTGGCTTGGGGTAAACTAAGGAGAGCAAACTGAACTGTTGCCAGCAATAGTCACACTGTAGGCAGAATCTACTTCATGTTTGCCACTTACTGATTTAACACGCATGATGGGTAGGATTAAAATGTATAAATATGGATCAGTCAGTTTTATCAAATTAAAGCCAACCATAAGTACATTTTTAGGGCACTCATAGGTCCTTCCTACACCTTCTTTTCTACCCTTTGCTATGCATTTTCGTACTTGAGTCATCTGTGCTGAAGACTTTGTATGATGTTATCACAGTGGTAATCATCAGCTTTGATGTGTGATAAGCACAGTCAATTTATGATTCGATGGTAGTGGAAGTCAACAGCTTCCTGATAATCTGCGTCTGCTGTCCAGTTTAAGTTGATAGTAAGTAGATAGTACAGAAAATAGACTGCATTCGCTCCCTCTCTCTGCTTCCAAGTATACTTTGAATTACATTTTTCTCCTCCTGTCTTTTTTCTCTATATTTTAAAATACCGTATCTTTAAGATATATTTCATGTACCACAAAATCACCCTTGAAAGTGTACAACTCAGTGGTTTTTAGTATACTCAGATTCATGTAACTATCACCCACTAAAAATAAACAGCTTTTTAATTTTATTATTTTATTGAGGTAAAACTACATTATTCCACAATGTAAGGTTCAGGTGTGCTTCATTGAGAATCAGTGTGTATAACTTAGTGCAATCCCAAGCTCTGTATGAACTTGGAACCACTCTGCCTTGGGACACTTGATTTTTAAGGTGCTTAGAACGGCCGTCCACCTCCCATCCCTCCCTCCCCTCCTCTCTGGTTATTTTTAATAAACAAGCAGCAATGGTGGGGGGTACTTTCATGAGAGCACTTTGTTTTGTGTAATGTTTTTTGAAAAATTCTTTCAAGGAGAAAAATAGGCACTGGTGGACTGTGATGATCTATGTTGTTAGACAAGATGAAAAATTTTGACTGCATGCTGGTCACAATTTTAGATAATGTGCTAGCGCTATTTATATGAAACTAAAGTATGGTAAGACATAAGAGCTAACAACAACAGTATACAACAACAACAACAATAGTGGATTCCTAAGTAAAGCTGCAGGTAGTGATATGGTACCTCAAGCATGAAACATTTTGCTTTCAGAGGCAAATACCATGGAAGATAATACCGTAGATTTAACATAATGCTAAAGGAATTTTTTTCTAAATTTATATAAAAAATAATAATACTTACATGACAAAATTGGATGATTCTCTGTTTAAACTTGTAAGAATGAGAAACACTAGTTTGAAAACTAGTGCTCCTTGAGATATTTAATTTGCTATGATAAGAATTTTCAGGACAAAATTGTAATATTCAAGAGATTCTTACATTAGTATATATGATCGATAGTGGATCATTTCCAATCATAGTAAAACATCTGGAAATATTCCTCCATAGGGGTTGGTGCTGTAAATAATTATGTGTTCATTAAACAGAATATTGTACATCTTTTTCCAAGAGTACATTAGAGCTATACATACATAGAGGCAAATGTATACAACTACACAGTTGAAGAAAGGCAATCACACTTATCTTAATAATTAGTGAATGTCATATATTTGTGTCTGTTACTTTTTATGAGACCAACACCTATGGGACTACAGGCAGGTACTATACAGGTGTGGTCGCTTTGCATGGTTCCTGAGGTGAATGGTACTCCATGGAATTATGTAACTCGACAGCCTCACTGTATGAGCATTAATAATTTCTGGAATGATCTGTAGGATATAATTCAAACTGATTATCTCTGCATAGTTAATTCTGAGGATTTGCTATGGCAGTGGAAGATATGAGGGGTCATACTTTTAAGTTCTTACATGTTTGAAAAATTTTTACTATGTAAATGTATAGTTTAAAAACATCAGTTTAGTGTTATAATGCAAGCCTTTAACAGATGTGTTATAAATGCTTTTTCACTGATGTAGTCTATCACATGGACATTATTCTCCAAATGTGAAAATATTACTATTTCTAAAATCATGACTAACAAAATGTATTTTTACTGATAATTTCCAAGTCTTTGTAGCTATGGTTTTGACCTCTCTTGAAAGTCAGTTTTTATGTATAACAACTTGCTGGACATCTCTTTGCATATACTTCACAGGGTCTCATTCTCTTATCTAACAACAAATTCTAACTGTTTGTAAATAATCTTCTTTGTCCCAGAATTGTTTTTTTTTGCAATTATGATCTATCAAACACCTAGACAATTATGGAAGAAAATAATAGAAGTCATTTAATTTTTTTTTCCTTTCCCTTCCCTATAGTATTTCACTATTTATTAAATAATATCATTTTTTTAATCTTTCAAGACATTTACTCTCCATCTAAATAACCACTAATACAGCTCTATCTCTTATCATTGCTTATCTGAGCTAGCACAATAATCTACTGAATTCAAGCCTTTCCCTTTACTCTACTAAAACTAGAGGACCCTAAATCTACAATCTTTTAATGTTCTTCTACTAACTTACCAACACCTATAAGAATACATGTTTCTCCTCCCCAAATGAGGTATGAGTCATTTTCAAAGACAATCCATTTAAATTTTCCAGATATAAAATTTCATGCCTACTTTCATATTTAAGTATACTTAAGTATATCTATAAGAAATAGTATTTATTTTTTTATAATTTTGTATATTATAATTATATATAATTTATAAATTTTATGTAATTTTATATATTCTGCTCTATATAATATATACTGCAATGATATGTCATTAAAATTGTATTGCTATATCATTCAAACATATAGATATATGGAATTTAACCTATTATTATAGCAGTGATTATCTGATTTTAACTCTTAGGGTACCTATACAAGTTGCAGCGACCATATCAATAAATGGCAGATTATAAGCTTGTGATAGAATGAAATAGTATAATTAACAGTAAATTAGAAATTAATAATCTAAGGCTGGTCCTGGTCGTGTCTAGTTTTGAAATTGTAAGATAACTTTGAATCTATGTGTTTGAATTTCTCCGTCTACAACATGAGACAGGATGTAAGCTAGATTTGAGATGGCAAATAGTTCTCAACTCAAGTGCCAACTCAATCAATTTGAAGTGATTGCCTGAAGGAGTAAGGATATGTGTTTAGAACCAGAAATATTTTGCTAAAATTAATTAAGGTTTACAATTGTCGGGAGAGAAAGTTACAGCACATGTGCCCATGCTTTAAGAGCTGTCCCCATACTAGATAATCTCTAGGGTCTAACTCTATGATTCAGGATTTCTGTTCTGGATAATGAGTATCTTAAAATTGTTGGTCTTCTTATTCTTTGGTTGTCTTCAATTATTTTAGCTCATCTAAGACATAGTGTCTATAAGTATATAAGGCATGTGACTTTAATGTTAACCCTAATATTTTGTGATTTTATAAAATGGCAGACTTTTATGACATCTTAAATATTTCCTTTTAGATCTTCCACCTCCTCCAGTGCCACCACCTGCTATAAAGTCTCCCACTGTCCAATCCAAGGCACAGCTGGAGGTACGACCTATAATGGTGCCAAAACTCCCTTCCATAGAAGCACGAACAGACAGATCATCAGATAGAAAAGGAGGCAGTTACAAGGGGAGAGAAGTATTGGATGGAAGACAACTTGCAGATATGCGAAGCAATCCAGGTGATCCCAGAGAAGCACAGGAACAGCAAAATGATGGGAAAGGACGAGGAAATAAGGCAGCAAAACGAGATCTTCCACCAGCAAAGACTCACCTCATCCAAGGTACTGATTTATTCAAGCAGTAAATGTAGAATAAATATAAGTTCCCAATATATTTGCTTACTAATGGAGAAGATCAGCATGTACCCCAATCATTTTAATACATTTTATCCAATATATGACATTATACAAGATTTTCTTAGAGAGGTGGTGACTAAGTTATATTTTAAAGGACGGCACTATTTCAAAAGATAAAATGGGGAAAAGGATATATCAGGTAAAAAAAAAAAAAGAGGAAAAAAACCAGGAAAGGGTGTAAATGATGTTTGAGGAGCACTGATTCCACATTTGTGTGAACAAAAAGTCACTGGGACCAGGAGCCAATGGTAAATGTTGATACTAGAAAGGTGGTTGTACCAGATAGGGAAGAAGAGGAACACTATTCTAGAGAGTCTGGGATTTGTGACATAGGTAGTGGTGAACCAGCAAAGTATTTTGAGCTGAAATGACATAATTAGATTTATATTTTAGAAAAATAACTGGCAACAATTTATAGTGAAGAAAGAGCCTGGAATCGGGTAGACGATGCACCAGAACATTGCAGAATAATTTCTGCATAAAAATGAAAGCACTGAGTTAATATAGTTGGCCAAATGTAAAGGAGAGAACTGCCTACTCGGGAATTTTAGAGATAGACCTAATAGGACATGGTAAGTAATTGAATGTAGAAAAATCAAATGAAATAAAGGACTGAAAAATTAAAAAAAAAAGTTATTCAAGTGTTAATTGGATGGCCCTGTATGAGC
The DNA here is from genome assembly GCA_004024925.1 of Scalopus aquaticus. Lineage (NCBI taxonomy): Eukaryota > Metazoa > Chordata > Mammalia > Eulipotyphla > Talpidae > Scalopus > Scalopus aquaticus. Next base: position 96,530 of record PVIJ01003938.1, on the reverse strand, counting down.
AGTGGAACATAATTGTATGAGCCATTATAGAAATAAAAGGGAGAATGGATGTCTTGGGGGAAATTTCAGTTTTGAAGGGATTAAGGCAGGGAGAGAAGAACACAGATATGAAGGAAAGCCAATAAGAATTTAAAGAACTAAGTTTAAAGATCAAGAAAAAGGTCATGAGTGGAGAGTGAATTTTAGTACCACAACACAGAGGTGAAAATTGTGTAAATTACAAAGGCTGAATTAGCAGCAATGATAGCTGATTAATGTTAAGCAATCTGTTCTCTGGAAGGAAAACAAAGCAAAACCTGAATTTGCAGCCATTTGCTTCCTTCTGGTGTGCAATTACTTCCAACATGACCAGTTTCTGGCTACTTGTGTGAAGTGTAGGATGATTTAGGAAGAACTAGGTACAGTAGGCTCTTGTGAGAACATGTGAGCCAAATTCAGATCACCAATAGTCAGGGGTGGTTATATTTAAAGATGGTGCAGAGGCACAACATTCTACATTGAAAACTTAATATTTTCATTATGCATCCCTCACATGATTTTTAAAATAATCTCAGTATTCAAACCATAAACATCCCAGAAATAATGAAGTAAAAATGTTAAGACAGGAAAAATATAAAATATCACAGAATTGAATGTTGGATATGAAAAGGAGGGACTGAGGCAGAAAACATACAAGATTTTGTAGTAAATCGCTTGTGGGTGGCGTTCAAAAGAATTGTCTTTAGTGCATTAGTGAGACTAGAAACCAGGTAGAATGGAGGTAGAAAGTGAATGGAAATTGGAGAAGGGAGATAATGAGCATAGAGTCTTTGAAGAAGGATGAAAAGGAGAAACGTTTGTAATAGAACTTGACAGGAAATCAGGATCTGTGGAAATGTTTTGGAACAGGAGATTTGAAAATTATTGTAAACTAAGGAGAAAAAACTTTTAGGAGAAAGAAATAGGGAAAAAAGGAAAAATGATGATGGAGTAATAAGAAAATGAATCTTAGAAAGCTGTAGGAGCATGGTACTGCTGTTTTTAATAACCTTGCTTTCCGTGATTAAACATTAATCTGTTATAATGTTTATGATGAGCACCCGGCCATTAGCAACATCATCCAATATGGAGGCCAGTGTTACTTTGTTCTGTTTGGAATCCTGAACTCATAATTCAGGAACAGATACAGTAAGGATGGGGTGAGCTTGCATCTCAGACAGATGTCTCCATGATGTGACTACAAAATACTTGGTGTCATCATCACAATTTAGAGTTTGAAAAACTTAAACTTAGCTTATCTTTATCAGTTAAGACAAAGGTAACCTGACTAAACTTTTGACTCCCAATGACGGTAGTCCAAATACTAATTCATAAGTAGAATATCATGATACAATTTAAAAGGCTTATATAGCTATAAATAGAAATTAAGACCAATCTTGCTCACAAGTAAGATTCCTCCAAAGCAGGTGGAATTCTTCAGTAGAAAATTTTAGAAAACCCAGAAAAGATGTTAATGTATGCAGAATTAGAATAAAGAAGTGAAGTCATTGCTTGCACTCTTCAAAAAATGTAGTAGATTCCCTTTTGTTATTAAAATATTTCTAACTAAAAACTAAGACTGGAACCATTAATCTGAAAATAAAAATGCTATTCAATGAAAAGCTCTGAGTGCACTGACTAGTTACTATTTTATCTGTTTTTTTGTCCAAATACTTCCTTAAACTATAACACTGTGTGTATATATCATTAAATGATGGTTTCTATGTATTACTGTAACTTTTGCCATCATAATTCATTTGACATCATTTATAATGAAAGAGACAACCTGATTTACATATGTAATGAATGGATATTTTTAATTAAAGAAAGTGGTCTTCTAGACTTGAATGTCTGATCTTTTTACTGACATTTACCTCAATTAGTTCAATTTATTTCTACATATATCAAATACCTACTATATTATTAAGTTATATACTAGAACTGAGATTTATATCTAAGTCTGAACCTTGACATCAAGAGTTCATAGTCAGATAAGGAGATGGGACAATCTATAGATCATAGAAATATTCGTATTTAGTATAACACTTAGGGTGCCATAATACTTAAGAATTCAGACAAGGAACAATTAGTCCAGTTTTGTGAGAGATGTAATGTTACAGAAGAAGAAATGACACATATGCTGAGTGTTCAGGAATGGGCAGAATTTGGCTTGGGTAAGAAAAGTGGATTGATTGTTCTGTCAGAGAAAGTCAGCCTGAAACATTTTAAATTTTAAGTTCATTGAGAAGACTTTAAGAAAGTTCATATTACTGGATGATAAAGATGGTCACAGATTAACCTTTTGAGTTATAAAATTGAGCCACAGAGTACCTATAGTTCCTGTAAAAGGAAAGATGATAAATGAAGATGGTTTAAAGGAAAATAGGTTATGGGGCACAGATCTCTTAGAAGTTATTGACAACCCCAGATAAGAGATTTAGAGAATATATAGCAGACTCTGGGAGCAGGGCTGAGTGAGGGAATGAGTATTTTTAAGATTTAAAATCCATCTTATCTGTTGCATATTTGAATGTGTGGAAAGGTGTATGGGAAAGATGTTGGAAAGTGGGAAGAATCTAAAATAATTCCAGTTTTCTAACTTGGAGATCTTAATGATTATCATTATCACTAGCTATATTAGGGAATAAAAAAGAGAAGAAATCTCAAGGGATTGGATATGATGAAGTCAATGTTTGACATATTGACTTTGAGGGACACTCAAGACAAAGTATTCAACTGAACTGGCTGTCTTAAAATTCAGGACATTCTTAAAGACTTAGGAACAAAAACTAATGATTTGTCATTATGAAAAGAATAGTTAAAGCCACTCATCCATTTACTCGAAACTACTTATTGATGACATGCTGTATGTCAAACTGGGATTATGTTAGCGCACAAACCAGAGGAAAACATGTACCCTACACACACACACACACACACACACACACACACACACACACACACACACAAGAACAGAAACCTGCAGAGTATCAACATGTAAGAGGTATTGCACAAAAGGAGCCAACAGAAGAACAGAAGACTGGCCAGAAAGGCAGGAGAAACAGAAGCTAAGAAAATAGTAATGTTTAAATTGATAATGTCTCCAGATAAAGGGCAGTGAGAATTCCAGAGATAGAGGATTGAAACATGATTAACATCATCAAATCAAACGTCAAAATGATTTTTCAATTTCAATTTAGTGATTTTATATACATACATATAAATCAAGTTGTCAAATTTAGATTTATTCTAGCATGCTGTAAGTTAACTTTGTATGATTATTTCTGCTTTTAGTTGTAGGAGAAGGAGTGGGAAAAGGAATTGTAAAATGTTACCACGAGAAAGTTTAAAATTGTATCTTATTTTTAGGATTTATGGCTCCCATATTGGTGTCCCTCATTTGGATGGGCCAGTAACAACATTTCTTTAGAGTCTGAAGAAAATATACTAGAGTTTTGACTCTGATACATGATTCAGAACTGTTTAGTACAGTTCTGTACCGAATTCTTCACATGGGCTCTTCTCTTTGTGAGCATAAATATATTTCAGTGGAGTAAAGCATGAGTGACAGTTGCAGCTACCAAGACTGAGTCTAAATTGCTTTGCCGGAAACCCGGATGAGCAGTGAGGAGGGGAAGAAAGTATTGACTCCTGTAGAACACAGACTTTCAAAAGGAAACTTGTTGGAACAAGAGAGAGATTTCATCATAATATAGTGTGATAAAAACTAATGTCAATAGAGAGAGAAAGGTTGATGAAACAGGGACAAAAAGTGAAGGTCCCAGAAGACCAAGCAGTGTGAAACTAGAGGAGTAGTGACCTACATGGAATCCAGGAGTCAGAATTCTGGATCGTACGGCAAAATTTAATCAGTAGAATGTAAGGAGAAAGGGGCCATCTAGGAGAACTACATGGATTCCATAAGCAGATGTCTTGGCTTTCACAAATGGAACATGATTTTATGAAAGGGCGGAGGAGCAAAGAGGTGGAATTAGTGTCAATGAACTAGAGGCAAACTTTCGTTCTTACCTGTTCACTAGAGAGAATTTCAGTGGACACACATCAGGGAAAATCTGGTTTCATTCACGAAATGTGGACAGTGCAGGAAGCATATAGAAAAGTTAACTTTTTGCGTGTGTGCCAGTGTGAAAAAGGTAGAGTGGATAGGTTGTGAAAAGAATTGAGCAGTTGGGGGATGCATCCAAAGAAGCAGCAATAAATTTAAAGCCATGTGATGATAGACGTCCAGAAGACTGGGTTTATTTTTTAATGTCAACAGTGGCAGCTTCTGTGATTCAGGGGCCCACAATGTAAATTTGGTGTTGAACAGAGATTCATATCTTGGTGTCTGGGAAGTGAACCTGGATTTAATTTTGTTATGAAAGTTCAAGGAAACTGGGCTTTGTTTCTATTAATGCCTTAAAAATCCTTCATAGTTCACACAGCTATTTTCCTGTCTCACCTGAAGTGTTTCATGTAATAGTATAATCATTTTATAGAAATATGAAAGCTGAAGCCTAAATTAATCAGAGGTCACAGAGTGAATGATAGCACAGAAAGCCAAGTCTGACTCTAGGTTCCATTTATCTCCTTTAGTACTAGGAAAACAACAAGGCTTGTTATTTTCATTTTCAAAAGAGAACACTGTATTATTCATTACTGCTGTAAAATATTTTTATTTATTCCGTATACTAATGCTTCCCCATTCAGAATTACCGACATGAGCAATGTGTTATAATGAAAGTGTACAATGGCGTTCATATGCACTTATCATCTTTCATTACACAGAGGATATTCTACCTTATTGTAGACCTACTTTTCCAACATCAAATAATCCCAGAGATCCTAGTTCTTCAAGCTCAATGTCATCAAGAGGATCAGGAAGCAGACAAAGAGAACAAGCAAATGTAGGTCGAAGAAATATTGCAGAAATGCAAGTTCTTGGAGGATATGAAAGAGCAGAAGATAATAATGAAGAATTAGAGGTATCTCTGATATTACCCCAAATTTCCCAGCCTGAGAATGTTTGTAATGTATTACCCTCTGAGATAGCAACATCCATCAGTCTATAGAAGTGTTAGTATTTATTTTTAACAATCTTTTCAGTACCCTAATATCAGAAATATCTGATTGGAGAATTTAATGATTTTCTTGAAATGTTTTCAAAAATATTAAATGGTGGTGTTACTTTTTTGATGTAGAGTTCATATTCACCTGCAGATATTCAGATAAAAATCTTATATGGCAAACATATTGTTAGGAAACTAAAGAACTATTGGTCTGTATAATTTGTAGTATCATAATAGGTTGTAGAAACCCTAGATGATGTGATTAAGGGTGTTCTGCCTATTATCTATTACCCTAGTAATGATGGGTTAATCTGACTGATTTGCCAACTATCTTCTGCCTCAGTCTCCTGAAAATGGGAACTGGATCCTTGAAAATGGGAACCTGTTCCTCCCAGATGGAGGAGAATACTTCTTGAATCAGAGATATACTGCCTCAATTGGAATCTGTAGTGACGTAAGATAAAGTTGGCAGTAAATCATATCATTATAAAAATCATCTCCTGTTTTTGAAGATTGTGTTCCCTCCATTTAATTAAAAACAAGTTAAGGACAAATTCCTCTCCCTACGGATTGTTGAATATCAAGTTGATTATAAGGTGAATGTTAAACTGTAATTTTTTTTAGAATAGAAAATGGAAAATCCTAAGTAATTCAACTAATTAAATTTTTATAATGCCTAATGTGTTTTGATCTTGAAGTTGGAGTAAGAAGACTTCCTTCTGCAATTGCTGTCAGAGAAGTTGTTTTTCAGTTTTTTTTTTTTTTTTAAGAACAAGAAACTTGCGGGGGCAGGGGATGAAAGGTCATTAAAATAGCTCTAATATTTAAAACCTATAAAAGTTCAATTATAATGTTTAAATTGGGACTGAGGAGCAGAGAACTCAAACTGCTCTAGCTCCTCCCCACTGAGCCAACTCCCTCTCAGTAGTGAAGTATTGTGCAGAACACAATTTGATACTTGTTAGAGTTCTTTCAAAACCAGCTATAGCTGACAAATGAATTCATCAGTTGCCATGTGCTATGTATGCCAGCAAATGCATGAAGAAACACATCAGAATAAAAACATATAAATAAATATAAATGTAAGGCTATCCTCTAAGATATATTTTCAAACTTACCAATGATGTATCTCTTACAGGAAACCGAAAGCTGAAGACAACCAGAGAGGCTTGTGAGATCTAATGTGAAAATTATCACTCAAGATGCTCATGTCTGATGACACATGACGCCAGATAAAATGTTCAGTGCAATCAGAGTGTACAAATTGTCGTTTTTTTCCTCTTATTGGAATACCATTTTTGAAATTTTATTGGGGTTTTATTGTTGTTGTTTGATCCCTATGCCTATGAAGAACCTCCCAATTCCCCTCCATGTTGGAACAAACCATTACACCTTACTTTCAGCAAGGGAAGTATTTGACTTCTTGCTTCAGTCATCAGCCAGCAAGAGAGAACAAAACAGTTCTTTTGCATTTTGCCCCTGTGATATGGCATTGCACTGCTTATATACCAAGCCAGTTTTCAGCAAAGTATTGATCAAAGATACAAAGTTGATAATCAACCTCATGCCAAGGGCTCTCAAGATATAATCTTTCTGTAACCAACTGCTAATGCAAATTAAAACATACTAATTTTAACATGATTTTAAAATCAGTCTTTCATACCACCCTCTGCTGGGAGAAAAGAAAAACATAGCAAATGCAGAACAACCATAATCAGTTTGAATGGGGTAGAAACATTGTAAATATATACTCTTTGCAACCCCTGGTGGTACTTTATTTTGTCTTCATTTCAATCATGGAAGTATATTCTTATTGGAAATGTACTTTTGGAGAAATAGGGGTAAGCCAGTTGGATCTCTGGTTGTCTAGTCATTGTCATAAGTAAGCCTAGCAAAAACCTTGTTCTATTTTTCAATCAAAAAAGCAATTATAAATGCCTATTACAAGCAGATGGATGTTTTTAATGACCAATTGAATAAGGACATCGGTTTATCTAAACTGGCCTAAATTTCTTCTGGTAGTGTCAGTTCAACTCTCAGAAGTGCCACTTAAGGAAGTTTGATTTTTGTTTTTGTAATGCACTGTTTTTAATCTTTTTTTTTTTTTTTTTGGTTTTAAAAGCACAATCACTAAACTTTATTTGTAAACCATTGTAACTATTAACCTTTTTGTCTTATTGAAAAAATGTTGAGAAGCGTTTTTAACCTGTTTTTGTTAATGCTCTATGTTTGTATTTGGAATATTTGAATGATGACAGATGGTGAAGTAACGTGCATACTTTATTGTGGGCCATGAACCCGATGGCTCTTACTTTTCCGAAACTTAAAGAAAAAAGGTTTAAGTTTGTTGTGGCCAATGTGAAAAGTTACAAGATTTCCTTATAAGCTCGAATAGAGGCATTACTTGCTGTGAATTGCCAAATGATGCCCTCTTCCTGTTGATTTTTATGATCATAAATTTCATTGACTTTATAATTGGTGCTATTTGAAGAAAAATAAATGTGCATTTATTCATACTTAGGTATCAGGCCTGACCCCACTGGAAAACAAAGCCAAACAAAACTGAACCACAAAAAAAAGAAAAAAAAAAGAAAAGAAAAAAAAAAAAGCTGGTGTTCACCAAAAACTAAATGTGTTCACTTAGATAATTTGAAAGTTACATAGAAAGGGTGTGCAGTACTAAGGGAACAATCCATGTGATTAATGTTTTCATTATGTTCATGTAAGAAGCCTCTTATTTTTAGCCATAATTTTGCATACTGAAAATCCAATAATCAGAAAAGTAATTTTGTCACATTATTTATTAAAAATGTTCTCAAATATATCATTCTTTCTTGTGTTGATTTCTTTTTTTTTCATTGTATAATCAAATTTATTCCATTTAATCACAAAGTCGTGCTGTGTTAACATTTCACCACTTTCTTGTCAGATGAGTAAAAAGTCTCAGTTTTATGAACAATCAGATTTTAGTTATAAGGAAAAATTCTCACTTCTCTGAAATTAAAGATGTAAGGTGAACCACAAACTAAAAGTTAGTCATTTCATCAGAGTAACTTTTTAATAATAAGGGTGTACTAAATGTTTATGTATGTGTATCTGAAATTCAGTTAACCTATTTCTGAAATAATTGGAATTCAACTGTGATAAATTTGATGTAAAGTTTAGATTGCTTATGTTTTGTCAACAAGAAAATTATACAAATCTAAAATATTTATTAATAACTGTTTTCTTGTTACAGATTCATGGAAAATTTTAAAATTGCAATACCTACCATTTTCCAAGTTGCATATTATTGTTTATTAAAGTCAGCGTATTCAAGTATTCAAATTTGGATGGGTGAGATGGACATCATGTCTAGAAAATGCCAAGAGTGATAGAATCTAGTAAGGGCTTTTTTTGCTATGACATATATATTAAAAATGTTATGTGGATCACATTTTGAAAATCTGGGGAAAATTTTGAAAAAATAAAGGAGATGTAATTTGAAATTTAATTTACAAAAATGAAGTAATCACCAGCATCTACTTAGAGATGAACCAAGTCCAGAGATCAAGAAGTCAGTTTCGAAGCCATTCCAAGGAAAAAAATGGAGAGACAAGTTTAATGGTGTAGTTTTTCTTTCCCATGATGAATTCACTATAAGTAAGTTAACTTCCCTCTTTATTTGTAATGTGGAACATGCATACAAATTATTTGTAATCAGAAACCTGGGCTTGAGTGCCAGTTTTGTCATGGGCTATATTTCCTTGGACATGTTACTTAACCTTTAAGTCTCAGGTACTTTACCTGTATATTCAATAATACCTACCTCATGGAGCTGCTGTCATGATTTAGTGAGTTAATGTATATGACATGGACTCTGTAAACCCCATATACAAGATATTGTTGTATTTATGGACTGAAATTCATCGCACACATGCTATTCCCACTTTTCACACATAGTTTGTTCCTTAAAAATTGCAAAGAGTTTTTAAAAAGTCAAAAAGTGTGGTACAAAATGGGGGTGGTTCCATTTCCGGTGAGTAAAAATCACTGTGAAATACCTAATCATGGAATAAATTCTTGGTGTTTTTGTTTGTTTCCTTGCTTTTGAATTCCTGAGGGTCACACAGTGGGTGGTGATTCGGCGCTTTCAGCACATATTTCACAGTTCAGATGTGCAAACAAGCATGCCACTTGAGGCCTCAATAATTGGACTTAGTTTCTATTTTGGGTTGCCGTTCTGCCTTAGAAACAGAAAATATGATCATAGTTCCAAGTGAAATCTATCTTATCTGACTTTCTTTGTCATTTCAGAGAGAGTCTTGATTTTTCCCTCCAAACTCTCTCCACGTTGTGTAGAATGGAATGGGGGATGGGCAGGAGAATAGGACTGTAGGGGCTCTTGGCTTTACTGCTGGTGGTGACGTTTCCAATGATTTTCCCACGTCAGAACCTTTACACTGCACCTTCTTCTTCCCTATCCTAATTCCTTCAATAACCCTGATATCCATTTACCCTCTCTTAATGATTCTAAGGCCTTTGAGGTAGGTTGAATAGACGGAGAAAGGCATGGGAGTTTGTATTTTCTTCCATGCCATGTGCTGGTACTCTGGAAATTTGCATTTCAAGGCCCTCAGAGACTACCAAGATACCACCATGGCTTCTAAACTCCCTGCATTTTTGGGCTTTGTGTGGATTGCAGGTGGGGCTGATGGCTGTTTCTGCTGTTTAGAAGAAACAAGCCTTGGTTCCAGGGGAACACCCCTGCTTGAATCTTGGCTCCTCATTTATCCTCTTTGTAAAAATGGGAAATTTAGTTATTAATTCTGTACTTTAATCATGGAATGGTTATGAAGCAGTCAGAAACAACCAGTGCTGGTTTTAATAAATCATAACTGGTTTGAATTGGTTTCATCCAGTCAGAACCACTTTGAACCAGTTTTATCCAGTCAGAACTGGCTATAACTGGTTTGGGCCAGTCAGAAAACACCAGAACTGCTTTGAGCTAGTCAGAACTGGCTTGAGTCAGTTTTATCTGGTCAGAAACAGTTTGAACTGGTCTGTACCAACCGAAACCAATTTGAATCCCTTTTACCCAGTTTGAATCAGTTTGAACTAGTCAGAATTGGTCAAAAGTAGTTTGAACAGGTTTTATCCAGTCAGAACCAGTATCAAACAGGTTTATCTGATCAGAAACAAGATCCAGTTTGAACTGGTCACAACCATACAGAACCTGTTTGAACAATCCACAAACCGGCTAGAATCAATCAATACTGGCCAGAACCAGTTTGAACCAGTTTTATCCAGGCAGAAACAGCAAGAGATGGTTTGACCTGTTTTTATCTGATCAGAACCAGTTTGAAGTAATCATACTGGCCAGAATCATTTTTAATGGTTTGAGCAATTTGCAACTGGAAGAAGAGGAGAGAGAAAGAAATGTGAGAGAAGAGAGATGAAAGGTGGGAGGGGTAGGGGAAGGAATAAAAGGAGGACGATCAGGAAACTTTCCCATAAATTGCTTACTTACTAGATTTTTGATTTGCAAGACCTTACCTCTTGTAACTCAGCCTTCATCCTGCTTCAGATTTCAAACATTTAATTTGAAATCCCAAAGGGAGTGTGGAATTGCTTTTCTGTGGTAACTATAATTTTGCCTTTCTCTGGTAACCTACTGAGGGCAGTGTATATTGAAAACCCCCCTAGCTGTCTGAAGGGGATTGGGATGGCAGGAAATAGACTCTAACAGGTGCAACGTCTGGTTAATATTTTTAAAAATGATCTTGCTATAAAAGAATATGATTAAAGGAAACATTAAAAATCAGAGGTTACCATCTTAAAAAAGAAATATCTCTCAAAGTCCATATTTCTATGCTTATTTCAAGAGAATTTAGCATGGAAATACTTTCGGGATTTGACAACAGATTAAACTGAAGATTGAGCATGAGAGAACAAAGATTATTTTCTCCAGTGAAATATGAACATTGACTTTCCCTTTTGATAAAGGAGTCTGTGGTATGACTACCAATGATAAGCCTAAAAGACATTTTGGTTTGGACTCCTAAGTTTATCTACTATTTTGAAACTGATATTCAAGGCATTTTTCCACACGTATTTTGTCACACATACTCCACTTGAAAAGTCCAGAATTCTCTCATTAAGGCTACATTTTGTATCACACCAAATGACACCATCTCTCTACCTCAAACATATCATTTGCATTGTTTTTCGTTCGTTTTTATCACATAATGAAGCATGAAATATTCCAGTTATACCATAAAGCCAGATAACAGACTGAAACTGAACTGTTTGCCTGCCTGAATTTAGTGCATCTAAGAAATTGATAAACAGTAAACAAAAAGGTAGAATATATAAAAATGGAAGGTCAATTTCTAGATCTTAACTTTAAAGTAAAAGATTTGCTTACATTAGGAATACAAAGTAAGATTAATCCAATTTAGCAAATAACTTATACATAATCCATAATGTGTTTTTAGATGTTCTTTACAAAGATCGCATGGGGAAAACAAATGTTGATTTATAAAGTAGATAATCTTTATTTCAAAATTTCTTATCTTTATTAAGAACAAATTAAACTAACTGTAATGGCAGTATGAACACCAGGAAGCACAGGTTCTCTATAGAGCTGCGCAGACGGATCTAACAGGAATTTCTGGAGCCCTCACTGGTTTTGGCAGACTTTTAATAGTCTTTCATAAAGAGGCAACCTGGTCCAAGGTAGGCAATGGGGCCGGGGCGGGGGGTGGGGGGGGCGGCGCTTGGCAGGCCTACCAGCCCCCGCGAATATTCCCTCTCTTGAGCGCTCTGGCGACATCTCACGGTCTCTGCTGCACCCCAAATGGAATATCCTCTGCTTCTCCTCTCTCTCTGCTGCTTCTGCTGCCGCTGCTTGCTTATAAGCCCAGTCTCTGGCCCAGGTGTGCCCACTCACACATGCCCACACTCCACTTCAGGTGCCCGCCATTAGGCACGCACGTAGGCCTGCAGAGATCCATCCCTAGGGTAGGGTGGAAAAACCTGATAATTCTCATTTACCCTACACTAACCAATTAGCACTTTAAGACTTATTACATTATTTTAGAAAATTGTCTTTGTTTTCCTCCCTTTATTTTGAATTGGAGTGGGGGGGGTGGATAAAAGAAATAGATATTTTAAAAAATATTTTCAAAGATGCTAGTTTTCCAGAGGCATAAGCACCCTTGGAAGCTTTGTCCATGGATGTCTTTGCTCTCATTCTAATGGTAAATTTCTGATTCTTGCTCTGATCCTGCTGATCCAGGAGGTGAGGCCTAATAATTTGCATTTGAGACAATCCCAGGTAGTTTATCTTTACTACTACACTATTTAAGAAATCAAATTTAAGTTTCATTGTAATATGTCTGAAACTGGAATGAATGTTATGGTTGGCAGTCTTACAATCACTGTCAGCCAGGCAAAAGTCATGAGGTAATGTTCATGGCCTGATTTAAAAAAAAAAAAAATGTCTCATACAGACAATAAGCATGTCTCAAACTTTATTCACATCATTAAAATGGAATCTGTAGGAAGATAGAGAGCATGTGAAGACAATTGTGGAAGAAATTTAGAGAAGACCGTTGGTAGTTAACTTTCCATGAAGCAAAAGAGCATGGCAAGGCTACTCTCATCTCCCAGAAAATGGTCACACCTGACTTTTTTGTTAGGTTAAATAACAATTAGCCTTCACCACTTACAATTATTGAAAGGCATCCTTTAGCAGTTTACACAGATGAGGCTTAAGGAGTGACTTAGTCTCTTCTGTTTTCCCAGAGACAGATCCTGAAACAAAGACTTAGGGTGTAAGTAGTTTATTTGGGAAATAATTTCAGAAAAGTGGGAGTAAGATTGTGAAGGAAAGAGAATAAAAGTTCAATGGCAGTCAGATAAGTGCCGAAGGTCCCTCCAGAGGGAATCTACTGGCTCCCATGAGAAACATACAGAATGCCTCCCAGAATCCTCCGCCAAAGGGTAGGGGACTAGGACATAATCAGCTAGTTCCTGTGCTCCATTGGTTGCAGGTTGCTGGTGGGGCAGGGGTGGGGCATTTATCTCCCAAGCACTAGTGAGCAGACTAAGCGGGAGTCTTGGTCTCCCAGGAAGTCCAAGGTGCCAAGGCAAAGTCGACATGCGTGTAGCCAGTGTTTGAGATGGAAGGAGCCGAATGAGGTGAGTCTGATCTTAAATGGAACTGTTCACCATAAGAGAGTTCTCAATGCTGTATGCTACAAATATATTATTAGAGAAATGTTTTAGGATGGTATTAAAAATCGAACAATTGTCAATTTAGCTTACTGCAAATTCAAGATTAATTCTCTTTCGTACTATGCATATGCAAAGTTAGTTCTGGTTATACATATTACTTTGACACTGAAGGAATTCTTGCCAATTATCAGTTTTTGCTATTATAGGTGTTGAGTCTAACCACCATTTAAAATAGTCTGAAAAATTTGCAAAATTAATATTAAAACAAATACCAAAGGGTGTGGAACTGGAAATGAGGCATGAACTAGGCCATTAGAAACTATAATTATGTATTTTCTAGCAAAGTAATAAGCTTTATAGAACCACAATGATTAATTAAAGCTGTGCCTTCTCGCTCTCGTTCTCTCTCTCACACACGCCCACAATTCAGTGAATTCAGGTGAAATTATTATGTCCTTCAGAATAACTTGAAATAAATTTCATGCAAAGTTGAGTATGGTGTAATCTACTTATGTGCCTTATGTGAATGAGGTATTTTACCATAACTAAGATTGATACAATTTTCACAGTAACACATAAAGTAAAAGCTCATACAAGCAATGGGGTCTTACATTTGATCAAATACTGTAACATTTATAGAAGCTCATTGCCTTATATAAATTGAGCTCAAAATATTTCCATAAATTTAATTTTTTTTTCATTCAGTTCTTTGGCATAATCACTAACTCCACAAATTGAAACTGAAGGTAGATTTTGAGATTTCAGAAATACTTTCTTCCATTTGGGAAAAGCTCTGAGCTCTTCAAATTTGAGTAAAGCAGATTTTTCCATGCCTCCCAATTAAGTGATTTGTATGATCTAATCAGCACCAGAAGTAGCAAAAGTAACAGATAAATAGGACTCATGTCCCCATTCTGCAGTTCAGGGGTCTTCTACTCTTCAGTGTGTCTTCCTTGAATTTTTAGAAAATTCTTCTCATGTGCCTGAAACTGTTCTGGGCAAGCAGAGCTGACTGCCAGTGCCAATGTGGGCCTGACCCGCTGCATGTGGAGTCCAGAATCCACATGAATCTCTGTGGGGTCCTCCTGGGACCCTGTAGTTGGCCCCCTTGTTACCAGATGGAAGCCTGGTGAGCAGATTGTGCACACTGGTTAGCCTGTTTCTTTCATGAGAATGAGTTTGTGCTGCCCAAATGGTGCTGATGTGCTTGATTTGGAGTGACTTAGATTGTTTATATAACAGGAGTCCTGAAGTGTTTTTGGCCTGGTCGCCACACTAGGGACAGCCTGAATGTACAGAAAAGGTTTATCTTTAAACCAGTCTGGAAAAAAGAGTTTTTGCATGGAATGCTTACTTAGATTGCCTAAGGCTTTTCACAATAAGTAAATTTTGATACTAGATAAGCAAAATCTTATCTGCTTGTTTTCTGTAAAGGTTATATGTACGTCACCTCTGAAATGTTTCTTCAGTTAGTAAGAATGTGTGTTTATGTGTGTTCCTGTTACTTTGGGGGGAAGATTGTGATAGAGTAATTAAGTTAATATTTCTTTGCATAAGTTCTGTTTTCAAACCTACAGGACATAATTACGCAACATATGAGTAAGGTCTTGGAGAGTGAAAGGCATTTGGAATAGCGACTGGGGTATACCATAGGAAGTAAAATGTGAATAAGGCGATTACAGGGAAAAATAAACAACATCTTGTGTACTTGCCATGATTTCAATGTGTAATCAATTCAATCTGATTCCCTGGTGGGGAATGGCTAGATTTTATCCTTTTTGACAGAAAAGGAAACCAAGATTTTAGAAAACTAAGAAATTTTCTGAAATTCACAACAGAGAGATGTAAACAGTGTTGATATGGATCCAGTTTCAACTACAGTGCTCTTTCCAGAAATCAAAACTGCCCCTCAGGAATGAGAATTCAGTTAATAAACGTCAGAAATAATACCCAAATTCCTTTCTTAAATTAATTATAAACTGAAGTATAGAAAAATGGTTTCTGTATTGGGAAGAGAGGATGCTAAACGTGCTGATGTCACTAGATATTTAAAAGCTTTATTTAACATCTTAATCTCAAAATACTGCGGAAACTTCCAAATACCACTTTTAAAAAATAAGAAAGGATAAATGACAATTTTCAAAACATAGAAACTACACATCCATACATAAATAAGATATGGAATCCCATATTACTATTCTTAATATAAATGGACTTTAACAATTTGACCAACAGACAACTTAATTTTCCAAGTATATGCACCTTTATTTTATAGAAAAATTCTTGAGAAGCTTTCAAGGTCGTACAACATTGCTTTTTAAGTCAGAATTTTTAATTGCTTTGCCTATGTTAGCAATCCCATTGCTCCCACTTTTACCTCTCTATGGGAAAAAGGAATCTTTTGGAGAGGCTCTGACATTTTTTATCTGACTTTTTAAAATGAGTTAAGACATTAATAGTAAGCAATACCTTTCCATTTTGAATGCTTGAATACTTTGGGGAAAAATAAATCAAGAAAAATAATAAATTACTTAGACTAATAATGCACCTATGCATAGGATTAGCATATATTCAGAAGTTAATACATTTTATCTGGATGATTTACTATCAACCATTGTTAATTAAGCTTCACATGTTTCAAGTGTGCATAATTAAACAATCATTTCAAATAAATTCTTTTTTTATTTTGCTATATAATATAATGCCCCAAATATAAGTACTTAACTTCCTTAAAAAAATTAGTCACCTTTTACAAGGCAATCAAGGGATTTTGATTGTTACTTAAAAACTTTTACTCAGGCTCCCTGCTCTAATTTGAATCAAAGCATGTATTCTTTGTTTCAGCTGCTGAGCATCTACTATGTACTAAGAAAAAAGTGAGGCTATTCCAGAAGTGCTTTTAATGTTATGGGAGTCAAACACACACACAACAGTTGAAACAGTAATGAAGTATTTACATGGTAGCTTAGTTTGTTCAAGCTGCTATAAAAAAATATCTTAGAGTAGTTGGCTTATAAATAACAAATTTATTTCTCAGAGTTTTGAAGGCTGGGAAGTGCAAGAACACATTGCCAACATTTCTGATGTTTGATGAGACATACTTGTTCACAGGTGGCCATCTTTTCACTGCTTCCTCTCTGGTCACTTATAAGAGAACTATTTCATTCAAGAGGGTTTAACCTCACTGTCTGATCACTTCCTATTGGTTCTGCTTTTTAAGAGCAAAATACTTGGCATTATGTTTCAACGTAGGAATTTTGAACGCACACAAAAATCCAGATTCTAGCACATGGGGCTAGAGGAGGCAAAGGCATTGAAGAGGTGTTTTGTCTGGATTTTGAAGGCTGAAATCCATCGATTCATTTATAACATATAAAGTTGGGTATTCACAAAATTGTACTCATCTCTTTTAAAAATCCATATTGAGTACATTTGAAAATTAAAATAAATAAAGGTGAACCCAACATACCAATTCTAAATTATGTTTGAATAAGGTTATTTGGATTATTTCCATAATTCTCTAACTGAAGCAATTTTAGAATCACACAAATTCAAAGAATTAACAAATAAAATAGAAGAGGGTTAACTGATAAAATCATTAAGAGAATTTGGTATTAAAGTGTTTTGTTTTATATTTAATTTCTCTTTCATATAGTCAGTGTCAGTAATGATGCTTCTGAACACAGTTCGTATATATAAAGCATATAAAATCCAACTCAGTGTAACTATATGGTGAAAGAATTTTATGGTGTAATGAAACTGAAAATGTGCAACAAAGGAGTTCTGAGCATACATGGTTCAAACACGCCTCCTCCTCCCTTTGTCTTTGGATCACTTTGCTCCACAAGCTGCTTTTTTTCTCAGCTGTTATCAAGATGACTGTAGCAGACCAAGCCTCAAGGCACACATGATCATATTCAGAGGTCAAGAGACAAAAAGGCAAAAAACTCGATACTCTCTTAACAGTGAATCTCAGTCATCTACATTATTACACATGCTTATTTCAAGTACCAATTCTGTGTCCAGTGAAATACCATGTACTGTTTTGCCTAAGCCTGGATTATTTTAGACTTAGCGGACTACACTGGAGTGTATTGATCTGTTAGTCTTAAAGGATATGACTGCTGAAAAGAATGGATAACAGAAAGCATTTGAAAATGAATAATATACACATATTCTTACAAATTTGACACTGCACTCTTCAGAAAGCAAATTCTATCTTGGTAAAAGTAAGACTGTGGCCATCAATTAAGTGGGGTTATTGACTTCTGTGTTTAAGTCAGTGAAGTCTATATAGCTTCTTGGATATTTGAATATTTGCTCTGCAGAAAATCACTCTTCAAATCCAGCTGCTATATTGTTAAAAAGTCCAGTCACCTAGAAATATATTATTTAAGTTAACAGTCTCATCAGACTCCAACTTTAGTGCCTGCTATAGGAGACTGATGATTGAACCCTCAGCCATTTGAGTCACCTCCCGAACCATTCACTTTCCACCTGGGGTCCCAGATTTCATGGAGCAGCTGTGAAGCCAGCACAAGACAAACCGTGCCAGCTGTGTCTTGAGTTTCTTTCTGAACCACAGAATCCATGAGCATAATGAAATTGTTTGTGCCAGTAAGTTTGAGATGGTTTGTTACACAGCAGTATATAACCAGAACTGCTTAAATGTCTCTAGTGAATAGGAAATCCACAACCTTAGAAATGGGAAGAAAGACAATCTGAAAATAAAGGGACTTCCTAGGCATTTAAGCAACAGCATATGCGTTGAGAAGGAGAATAATGTTTAAATAGGATAATGGCAAGCAAATCCCCTCTATTATATGTCTAGAACCCTTAATGACGATAGTAATGAATTGTCTTTCTCTAAAAAAATCTGTTGCCCTTAAAGTTCACATTAAGAGACTGGTTTTAGGATTTGACCTCATAATCCAGAAATGTGGCTTCTTCCCCTTTGATGTATGCTAGAGAAGCCATAGGGGTTTTTGAAAGAAATTCTAAAATTCATGCACCAAATCTTTTGCTAATCATCAAGATTGGCAAATTTTTCACTTACATCCTAACAACCATTTTTGTTCTTGCTTTCATCACCTACCTTTGATCTTTTTGTTTATTTCTTATCTGTAACTTCACCAAGGCAGGAAATATATATAAATAAGAAAATATATGAAATTTTAATTCCCATTAGTAAGGATAAAGACTTACTAGGGAATTATCAAATTAAAAACTTGCAGATCATTTCCCTCTTTACAAATCTTTATGGAATTTAGCAATTTATAGTGTATTTTTGAGTATATGCTAAAAATAACTTTCTACATAGCCTTTAACATATCGGAGAGTTACAGAGGTTATGTCTGAACTAAGGTCATGAAACTAGGGAAGGTGCTAAATATAGACAAAGGTCCATTGCCTATGAGTTGACCATAATATATTTTATACTAAGCTTTTACCTTTACCTATTTATAAGTTATATTTTCATCTTTATTTTAATGCTTTGTATGAAAAATATAAATTTGATGGAATGGTGAAATGCACTGTAATGTAGCACCTGAATTTACTGCATTATTGATTTAAAGGAAAGGTATATTTCAATATTTACCCCAATTAATTTCTCAAGTGTCCCTTTCCCTTCCAGGCAGTTGAATCTAGCCTTTTATCAATAAAATTGCCTAAAAATTACTGGAGATTATTTAGTTCTAGGGGAATTTAGTCAAGCATGAAATTTCAAGAAAGAGAACAGACGACTCCAGAGTTTAATATCATCATTTGTTCTGGGTATATGGCAACAGTACTATAACTAGTTCTGCACAATTATTAATAAACTATCAGGTGTCAAGGTGTCACTGTCCATTTAGGAATCTACCACAAACATGGTATATTCTTGTGTTTAGTGTCAAAGAAATGCGTTACTTTTTGTACTGGATTCGGTGGAATTTTCAGAATTAGTAATATGTTGACCTAAAAATAGCTCACTAACTAGAACTTTCTGGTGGTGGAACCAACATCACCAGTACATACTTCCCAATTCTCAAATCATGTTTTCCTTTGTCATTAGGTTTGTTTGGAGCTACTTTGGTACACACACACACACACACACACACACACACACGCACACACGCACACACAAAATCAAAACAACAACAACCAAAACCAAAACAACAACAAAAAACAACAATCTCATGACCTTCTAATGTTAAGAAAAATATCCTCACTGCAGCAGGCAAAGTGATCCAAAAGGATACATGCACCCGTATGTTCATTGTGGCACCGTTCACAATAGCAAAGATATGGAAGCAACCCAGATGTCCAAAAATAGATGATTGGATCAAGAAGATGTGGTACATATACACAATGGGATACTATTCAGCATTCAAAGAAGATAAACACATGCAATTTGCAGCGACATGGATGGAATTAGAGGGGATCATACTCAGTGAAATAAGCCAGAAAGAAAAAGAAAAATATTGAATGGTTTCACTTATAACAGGGCTATAGGGAAACCAAATAGGAGAGAGACACTCAGCGATGGGGGGAAGGGGGAAGACATAAAATGGAGTAGAAAAGGACACAAGGGACCACGGAGATGGATCACAGGTGAATTGGTGGTGGGTTACCCAAGGGGAATACAAAATGTAAAAGATATAACAATAAAAATATATATATTTTTAAAAATATACAATTTTAATCACCATTTCCCTCCTTCAAAGCTTCCTGGCTTCTTATCTCACTAGCAGTAGGAAGGCAATGTGATCTGAGTTCTCCTCCCCTAACTTCTATTTATTGCAATACAATTGATTTCCAGTGACATGACCTCCTCATTGCTCAGAGAATAAATCTGGAAAGCTCTCACCTCTGCATATTTGCAGTTAATATTCCCTTCACTTGCTACACTCTCCTTCTAGTCATCCCCATGATTCACTCTTTTACTGCAAGTTCCTGTTTTCTCTTTTCAAATCGGTGTGAGCATCCTATTTAAAATTTCACCTTGCCCATACTAGTCCTTCTCTTCTTCCATGCCAAGTCTTTGTTAATAGGGATGGTTAATATTTTTCTTATAGTTAGTTTCTAGATCTTAACAGAATGCTGCTTCACATGTATTGCTATTTAATTTTCCCCTAAATCCCATAAAGTAGATATTCTTTGCTGCATCTTATCAATGATGAAAGAAATTTAGGGATGTTCTGAGTTCTAGTTTATAGCTCTAGATGCAGTATAAATAGAATTTGAAGTAAAAGCATCTGTCCACATCAATCACGCTCTAACTGCTGCTATACACACGCCCCTGATGCTTATTCTCTTCCTTTTAATAGCCATAATCACCTGAATTTCTTGTATTTAGTAGTAATACACTTTTCTTAAATGTGTTTTACTTTGTTTCTCTCATCAACATTTGAAAGTAAATCATTTTGAATTTTAATATGATCATAGGCAAAGAAGATAACAGGTGACTCAAATTCTTTCTAACGTCCTCTTTCTCATAATATTTGAAAACAGGCCTGCCAGGTATTAGCAATGCTTCTTAGGTAAGAAAGTTCAGATGGAAGGAAGGAATCGCCTTTCATTTGGTGTGCCATCCTTTCCAAATTGCATCGTAATATACTCTAACGAGAAATATACCAGTGTTAAAGAACAAAAACTTTCCAAATAAATTTAGATATCTAACTGGCTTTATTAAACTATTCATAAATCAAACAGCATCCCACCTAAGAGGTAGAAAAACTTTGAGGAGTTGTAAAAACTGGGTGGTTTTCATAGTCAGAAAGTGAGGGGGACATGGTTATTAACAAAAGAGCAGATAGATTGTTTCAGGCAAAACCACCTTACCTTAGGAAAAGGCACAAGTGTCCTCTACAGACAATCTCACTCATGCTGACCAGAAGACTCCAGATTGTTTGGTTTAAATTTCCATTTAGGGGAGAGGCTGAGACTGCAATTAGTTTGGATGTTAATTCTTTGTGGACTTTGTTTGAATGACTTGAATTGTACCTGTTGTTTCTTTCTTTTTACATTATTGTTTCTGCTAATATTTTGGGGGGTGTTGGGTCTAACAGTGTGGGGAAAAATAGATTATAAAATAAATGAGAGATTAAACTGTAAAATACATATATTTTATTGCTATTCCATTTTCATATTCTAAACTATGCTTTAATATCATACAATAAATGGAATGTGATTAGAAGTCTGTATTTCAAGGGACCATGGAGATGGATCACGGTGGTGGGCTACCCAAGGGGAATACAAAATGTAAAAGACATAAATAGCAATAAAAATATATATTACAAAAAAAATAAATAAATAAAATATAGAAGCTTCTAAAGTAATTTATTCTTAATATCATTCTTTTAATTTAGATTATATTTGAGAAGACTATTTCCTTCTAAACATGAGGAAGAAGTTTTAAAACAGGGTAGGAATTTCATTTCAAATACTTAAAAAATATCCTTCATGTTTATCTCTTAGAAAGTCTGACCCTGATACTTAAAAAAAGTACATTTTTTTTTATTTAATCCTCTTGGTTCTCCTTTAGCATAATTGCTAATTATTTTACTGAAAAGCTATTAATTTTTCCCGCTGAAACTCAGTTCAAAGGCATAGTGGCTAAAAATCAAATTTTCCTAGTTGTTTATTGTAGAAAATTTGATAATGCCTTTTTCCATATAATTTTTCATGAGGCATTTAAAAATTCCAAATTTATTTTGCAAATATATAAAAGTTACATTATTCAGTACCATTGTGTACAAAATAAATTTAAATAAAAATAATCGGGTTAGATACTATCTAGCTGAGGGAGTCAGGGTGGTATGATGCAAACATCCATGTTCTAAGGCGGCTTAGGTCTGTCAACCGAGTTAGTGGACGTCTTTGATTTTCTGTTTCTTGTTGTATAAAATATGGCATATTAAATCTGCCACATATGGTTGTAGAGCATTAATGTAATATCTAGCATATTTTAATTAGTATATTGTTTGTTGCTTAAAATGTGTGAAATACTTTTAAAAGAATTCATGGTCTGGTTGAGTCTGTGGTTCGACTTCTCAGAACCTCTTTCTGGAATTAATTTTTCTAACAAGTAATTAACATTATTTCCATTGAGACAAACAGCAATAATATTCTAAGTTATTTAACCAAATTTTACATCTGTTATTCTTTATAATCACTAATCAACTTTTAATGTCTTTAGAAAGAAAAAAAAATTATCTTCACCTCAAAATGTTACATATAGGGATAATGGATTCTGAACAGTTTTAATATGAACTCTGGAACATTTTACATCTAAAAACAATAGTTAGGACCAGGTGTTCTGTAGCAAATTTTAGTGTTATCTATATGGCCTTCAGTAAAGAAAAATGAGCCTGGGAAAACATTACACTTTAGGGGGTCTCCCTAAATTACTGAATAATTTAATAAACATTAGCTAGTGTATAGAAGGGACAATGGAGGAGAAAGATGAAAGGAAAAACCAAATGCAATGTGTGTGAATAATTTGTGAAACTGTAGGGCAACGGATGAAATAGAAGGTGATCAAAGGCTAAAAAATCCCAGTAGTAAATGAAAGAACAAGAAACCAAATGTTAATCATTACACTCATAGGCTGGTAAGCAATCCATGTTGCCAACCCAGCGGCCAAAACCAGCCATTTTTCTTTTCTTTTCTTTTAGAAAGCCTGTCTAGTCCTGTCTATTCTATGGAAGACAGTGCCAAATAGGCTCATTTCCAGAGACCAAAATGAAAGAGAAAAATATTTTATTTAACTTTGCACTCAAAATATGTAGAATGAAACCATTCAAGCCAGATTAAGAGGAACTATTTGAAATGAATGAATGCGTGTGGTTCTACATATGTTTTTTCATATTCGACATTGTAATATGGAGACCTGCTATGTGTATTCCAATGGCCCCCCTCTATTCCTTGCCCGCTTGTCTTTTTCTTGGCTGCTTCCTTCAGGTACATTTAGGTTGGATTTGGGGATTTTCCATCTTTTTCAGTATGTGATCAATTTTCTATTGTTATGCTGAATATAGAAAGAATAAAACACATTCACATTTCCTAAGATTACTGCCATCCATCTCACAAAATTCTTTTTGCAAATTATATTTTTAGATGCTTTACCTTAGCATAGGAGAAAATTATCTTGATTTGTGTGTTTCAACATGCCTAAAACATTCCATGACTGGTCTTGTTTAGTTGCATAGTGAATTAGATACCTGAGGGTCAGATCAGTTGGACGCAGACACTGTAATCCTAGGTGTTTTTAATCTCAAATCAAATTTCTGTTCTCCAAACAATTAACCAATGAATCACAGCTTAAACAGTTTCTCAAAAGGTGTGTTTGTAACCAGACCAGCATGATTATAGTAACAGTATGTATGTGAGCAAGAGATCAAGCAGGTAATTTTCTGCACTGGTGTTTATCCTTAAAGTCTAACTTTGAACTTTTTGGTGACTGTACCACTTCCTTTGCTTCAGGGATTGCCTAACATGATATTTATTTTTTTACTCTGAGTTGTTACCAAGGCAGAACATGCATAAGAAGAGAAGGTTTGCATTGCTTCTTTGAAGAGCAAAACATCAAACATTTATTTCTCTTGCCCTAAGAAATAGCTAGTCCTAAGGACTCTAACCCAGAGAAGAGATGGGAGAGTCAGTGAAAAAGGATTGAGATGGGGAGTGTCTCATTGGTATAGTGCTCTTTCGATTTTTTTTTTTTTTTTTTTTTTTTTTTTTTTTTTTTTTTTTTTTTTTTTTTTTTTAGTGAAATGGCTGTTTTTATTTTTTTAAATTGAAGTAACATTGTTTTAAAACATTGTGTTTATAAATACAGGGTGCCCGTCTTCAGGCATTTTTACCATGCAGTATAAGACATGAAAGTTTTTGTTGTCCAAATTCACTCTGAGATGAGAAACAGAATGCTGTTCAATAGCTATCATGTTTAGAGACTGGGAAAGAAGTGGGAATAAATTGTAAAAGGAGAAAAAAGGATCCGATATGGTGTGTAATCTGGTATTTGGGCAACATGGAGGAAAGGATGTGAGGAATAGAACTCTCCCCAGTCAGGGAATGGTATGAAGTTCTTCATGCAAGAGAGATGGAAATTTTTTCAGGAACTAAAATGACCCAGTGGCTCACCCACAGACATTGTTGGGATGGTGCTTTCTGAAGGCGTTAATTATTGTAGCTTTATATTGTCTTGACATCAATGTCAGTTGTCCGCCTTTGTACATCTCCTTCAATAATGTGTTGGCTATTTTACATCTTTTGCCTTCCCATAGAAACTTAGAACCAGTTTGTTGATATCCACAAAACATCCTGCTGGGTTTCTGACTAGGATTGCATTGAATCTATAAATCAAGTTGGGAAGAACTGACTTGCCAATATTGAGTCTTTCTATCTATGAACAGAAATACGTCTTCATTTATTCCTTTGATTTCACTCACCAATTTTATAATTTTTCTCATTGAGATTTTGTACAGCTTTTAGACTTATACTCAAATATTGTTGCATGCTAATGTAAATGGTATTTTGCTTTATTTTCAAGTTCCACTTCTATTATTTTTGATATATGGAAACATGATTGAGTTTGTAGCCTATAACCTTGATATAATTGCTTATTAGTGCCAGGAATTTTTTTATCCTTTAAGATTTCCTACGCAGAAGGGCATATCCTCTGCAAACAAGAATAGTATTTTTCTCTTTCCAATACATATAACTTTTATTTTTTTATTGCCTATTTGCATTGGCATAGCTTCTAGTATGATGTTGAAACAGAATAGTCAAAGGATATATCCTTGCCTTGTACCTCACCTTAGTGGGATAGTTCTTGTCAATAAGTATGATATTAACTATAAGTTCTTTGTAGATATTCTTTAAATTTGTAGAAGCTGCTCTCTAGTTGTAATAGTTTGCCAAGAATTTTTATCATGAATGAGTTTTGGATTTTGTCAAAAGCTTTAGCTAAATCTTTTGGATTTAGAAATCCAAAAATCATGTGATTTCTATTTTTTGTCTGTTGTGACATATTGATTGATCTTTTTGAATGTTGAATCAAACTTGCATAACTGGATATCTCTCAGTTCTTTTCTAAATTTGGAAAATGGAGATAATGGTATCTAATTTAAACACTAATGGAGGATAAATTAGTGTCTTTAAAGTCCAGTTGAGGAGGAGAAATTTTTTTCCTGATACTTATCTAAGTTCTTAGCTGAGGCCATTGCAACAAGAGAGATTATCAACAGAGAAGCATACAAATTCAATATAGGTTTTACTTGACATAGGAAACTTCATAAGGATATGGAATCTATTATGAGTCAAACAGACTCCATATTGTCTCTGACTGCCATCATGAAACTTTTAGATAAAATATAAGCAATCTGGGGGCCTCCCCGGTGGCGCAGCGGTTAAGCGCTGCGCTGTGGAGCTGTCGTCAGCGGCGACTCGAGTTCGACGCCCGGCCGGGGAGAATCCCACATGGTGTGGCAGACCTCTCCTGCCTCGCCCGCTGCTCCCCTCAGCAGTGTATTTCTGATCTGCCTGTTCTGCTCCCTGCTCTGTGTCTGGTGAACCCTCTCGCCACCCCACAGCTCTGGCTTGTACCCCAGCTTGTATGTATAAATAAAAAATAAATCTTAAAAAAAAAATATATATAAGCAATCTGACTCAATCTCTTTTCAGGGGATGGTAAAAGAACATTCACTCACTGATTTCCCCTTATTGATGACTATGAAAGAAATTTAACACCTTGTTATTTCGATTAAGAAAGAAATAGAAAGTGATTATTATGAAAAGATCCCACATTGCAACATTCTGTTTAAAGACCACTGTAAATCAATGCGAAACTTTCAAACGAATGACCTAAACTTAGACCACTCTCCTGCTTAATCCTTTATTAGTCTCCTACGCTCTAATCATCTTGGACTCCCCTTTGGTTTTGAATCTAGATCATTATCCCTATTCTTGAATAAATGCTTTCTTAATTATATTACAGTCTGATTATTTCTAAGTTGACATGGATATTAAAATCTGAAGACGTGGTTACTGCTGATATTTATGCTGGATCTGATGAAGAGTATAAAGTTATGAACAAATATAACAGGACTAGCGTTATCAGATGAATATAATAAACTGGAGGTACTTAGCCTGATATGTTTGTTAGGATTCCTCTCAGCATCCCACTGGTGTCCTTAAATCTGGAGATAGGTATGTTCCTTTTCTCCTAGTATTAGAAAAGCATCGATCCCATGAAATTATGTGACCTGCTTCAGGAGAAGGTCGGAAAATCCTTCTTGTGCTTGTATTTTTTCAATTCCTTCAGCTTAGAACATCAACATTCTGAAGGGTTTCAGAACAAGCCATACCAAAATATGCCACTTTGCTCTGTGGAATTTTTTTTTTAAGATTTTATTATTTATTTTTGCATAGAAGAACTGGGGTGTAGGCCAGAGTTGCTTGGAATAGGGGATTCACCAGAGACAGAGCGGGGAGAAGAAAAAGTGGATTTACTGAAATACACTGCTAAGGGGAGCAGTGGGAAATACCGGAGATGTCTGCTGTACCATATGTGGATTAGCTCCCTGGAGAGGGATTGAACTCAGACGGTCACAATGGTAGCACTGAGACTTAACCCCTAAGCCACCAGGGAGGCCCAGCCTGTGGACTATTTTGAATTGGAAGCAGCAAAGACCCAACAAACTCAGAGAAAACTTTTTTTACCTCATCTTCAACTGCCAATATGTAAGTATAAATGTCCCCATTTGTGAATAAAATTGACATTTATAAAGAAAATTAACATTAGAATGGGCTTCTCTACTAGGATGAGAGCTACTATCAGGCATCTTTTTTCCACCTGAGAGGCTTATCTGTATAGCAAAACAATAGTTGTTTATCATAAATTTCCTTTTCTCACCTTCCCATAATTTACCTCACTGTAAGTTTCAAAAGTTTCAAATTCCTCCCATTTCCTTACCTCAGAATGGTATATAAGTCTCAGACATCTGATTGACTTTAGTCTTATATTTTTATGAAGCTCACATGCATATATATATGTGTGTGTGTGTGTGTGTGTGTGTGTGTGTGTGTGTGAAATTCTTGCCTCCTATTTCTCTCATATCAAATTAATTTTTTTAAGATTTATTTATTTATGGATACAAAAACTGGAATGTAGGCAGAGGTGTGGGGTGGTGAGAGATTCACCAGGACTGAGTGGGGAGCAGAACAGGCAGTTCTACTGAAGTACACTGCTGAGCGGGGCAGTGGGCGAGGCAGGAGAGGTCTGCTGTGCCATGTGGGAACCTCGCTGGCCAGAGATTGAACTTGTGCTACAGTGGATGCAGATAGCTTCATAGTGCTGAGACTTAACCTGCTGTGCCACCAGGGAGGCCCTATCAAATTAATTCTTAGAACAGTCACAGGACCTATAAGAATAGAAAGGAAAAATATTTCTTCCTTAATATTCCAAGGTGCCATATTTTAGGGTAGTGTATCCTGAAAATTGCAGTCCTTAGTAAGGGGAGTAAAACATCTAAAGAGATCTGTAAGTGAAAGTTTTCAGTTCTAGTGGCAGATTCACACTAATAATCTCCTAAGAGAAAGAGAACTATACCTCAATAAAGTTTTGCTAACTTTATAGTTGGGGAATATTTGGTGAATGCTTTGGCTTGTTATTTTCTCTTAAGAAATCAAATGACAATTGCAATTGAAAAGTGGCTTGTGAGAGCCTCATAAAAGCTGGAGAGTTAGTTTTATGAGTTAAATACCAATGTGGCATTAATTTCCACTAAAGACAGGTCTGACTAGGGTCACTCAGCCCTGGGCAGTGCTTGAGGTAGTTCTGCCAAATCTTTCACTTTTTATTTTTTCATTATTAACTGCTGGTGGAGAACTTTTCTTAAGAACTGTTAAGGAATTTAATTAGACTGCTTAAGACTGAAGCCATTTTGCTGTATTGAGTTACTTTGTATGTATATGCTCAGGTGCTTTGAATTGCATTTAAAGTTTAATTCTCCCAGGTAACCTTATTTCCAGATTTTTTTACCCCCTCCTACCACTTGTGCATATTTCTAGGCACTCTGTAAAATATAAATGGTAAACTATTTTAATTTTAATTAAATTGACTCATGCCTCAATTGCCCTTCATCTAACCAATTTCTAAGCTTTCTGCAAAATAAAGCTTGCATTCCTCAGATTTGTATTTAAGTGTTTTCAACTATGGCCTAATTCTAATAAATTATATCCTCCTCTCCTTCATAACAAGAAATCTAGACTCCCAGATCAATGAACACACAATAGTGTTTTATTACCAAGATTGCATTCCCTTCAACATTTGTCACGGTTTTTCCTACTGCTATTAGCCACTTAATCCTCCTTTCTAAGACCTCTTAGCTGCTAGTTTTATGCCAGTCATTCTCAATGTTGACTCACGTATTTTTCTGTGCTCTTATCTTAATATCTAATTTTACTTACTCCCTCCCCCCCCAAAAAAGTTCCAGTGTATGACTCAGATATTCTATAATAATTTTTAAAAAATGTTTTTATTTCTTTTGTATCAAAGAACTGGTGTGTAGGCCAGAGGTGGGGGGGGAGGGGGTGTGAGACACCAGAGTCAGAGTGGGGAATAGAATGGGTAGATCTACTGAAATACACTGCTGAGGGAGGCAGCATCATGTAGTCTGCAGACAGGAGAGGTCTGCTGTGCCATGTGGGTCAGCTCTCTGGTGGGGGATGGCCCTCATGCTGCAGTGGCTGCCATAGCTTGATAGCCCTGAGACTTTAACCCATGCACCAACAGGGAGGCCCTTAATGTTTTCTGTTTAATTTTGTGTAGAGCTGAGTATAAGAGTAATACATACCTGTTAGTTGTTTAATAAATACTTACCAGTGATTAATTTGTTCAAAGGTGGGTATATGGTCTAAGTTCTAAAAAATATTCTTACTGCTACCATTTGGGAAATACTTATTTTAAGGCATTTAAAATACATTTCCTATATTAAAAGAAATTATTGATTTGATAAAAGTAAGATATATATATATATATATATATATATTCTTATTGCTGGGGTTTAATAAGAAAGGTTTATTGTTTGATTTGTAGAAATTTTCAGAAAACAAAATAAAACAAGTGATATGGTTACTTGTAAAGAATATTGCTTTTCAGCTCTGACTCATTTTGGCCTAAAAAGTTTTAGGGAGAAGCAAAATCAAATCAATTTTGAGAGGGTTCTACCACAGAGAGGTAGTAGCATTGAGAAGTTCATTTAGAATCTGGGGTCTCTGAGTCAGGCCAGCTCCTAGGAAGGTGGTGTTAACTGGAGCATAGAGAGACCTGGAAATGGACATACTAAATGTTTCCCAAGTGATTCTAAAAGTAAACAGGACTGAAAATCACTTTTGGGAAATGAAGGGAAGAGTTAAATTGTTTACCTGAGGCACAGTGGCTTAAGATCCAGTGTCTGGTCAGAACTAAAGCCAGCTGCTGGGCCCCTCAGCTCACGGTGATGTCTCCCCTGCTGCCTTGGGAGGAGCCTCTGCCTCTTTTCTAGCAGAGCTTTGGAGCTCCAGTACTTCCATATAGAAAAACTCATCACAGATGCATTTATTTTAATAAGCTGATAAACATGGGGTTTGATGCTGAACTGAAAGACTGGGAGTCAATATCTACACCAGGAAATTCAATTTGAAGGGGAATTTTGGTCCAACATTTTTATTTTGAGCAGTTATATATTTGCATGACTAAGGAAAATTATCCTACATTCATCTGTGTAATACTGAGAATATATTTATGTGAAAAATTGTAATTTAAAGGGAAAAATGATCATGAGCTCCACAAAATTCACTATGATCTCCTGAAGCTGTCAGTAAGTTTCATTTTTGGCATTCCAGCATGTTTTGACTTTGGATTTTGCTAACTATCATTTGTGTGCTTTATTAAGTTTCTACTTACATACCAACAATGTTCTACACATGTTCTTACATTCACCATAAGTTTTCATGTATATGCTCTCATTTTTAAGGAAACTGGCTTTTAGAAAAATTAAAAATATATATATTTTAGGTGTTTCCTCCAGGAGAGCTACTTAGTCTAAAATCACAATAAAAAAATCAAAAAATAAAATGAATGGCATCTTTGTGGTATATATTCAAAAAGTGTGTGTGTGTGTGTGTGTGTGTGTGTGTGTGTGTGTGTATACACAGATTTTAAGGGTTTTAATATAGTAATGAAAGGTTTCTGGATTTTTTCAATTTATTTCAAAGATGTATAACTTTAAATTTTTTGCTCTGACAATCCTTATCTGCTCTAACCTATTTTAAATAATACTAACTAGAAGATTAAGATTATTGGCACATCCATAGAAATAACAAGCGATCACCAATAGATTTGATAGACTTAGGACCAGGTGTCCTATGTGCTACCTAATGAATGGCAGTTTATGAAGAGGTCAATACACACTGGATGAGGAAAACAAGATGTCATCCAATGAGTGTGAATGGATAATTCTACCTTGAATCACATGAAAAACTATGGAACTCACTCCTACCTTTCCGATGCTTCCCAAAAATATGAGGTGAGAGGATAGAGGAGGTATTCCTGTATTATGGAGGGACCATATATATGCATACAATCAAAGGTAAGGTTTCAGAATGAATTCCTAAAATGTCTTCCAGAAAAGATTAGTTGGTTGTAAGGATTAGCAGTTGATAGAAAAGAAGGAAACATCCAGATGAAATAAACTAAAATGACCTAGTAAAAGCCATAGCAATAGGACTAGTGACCAGAAAGTAAATCAGTATGGATGAAAAGGAAGTTTTGCAGAGTATAATGAGAATTTAATTTGTTAAGCTTGAGGTGGGAATTGATGCCTGAATGAAGACTCTGAAGCCAGAATTTAATATAATAGACAAGACAATGGGATAAGATTGTATTTTCAGGGTAAAACAAAGGCCAATTGTTATAGCACAGGAAGTTTTCTAGATATATGCCAAACCCATTTCTATAACCAAACCACATATCCAGTCTCATATGCAATTCAATGTGGTTGAAAGAGTAAGTTTGGATCAGCTGGAAGAAAGCAGATGTAATATGTAGTCCTTTTGTGCCTGCCCGCCAAATCCTCCCATGTAAGAGCCACTGTGTTCTTATCTCGTCTTCTGTATAGTGATACTCAGAATGACATTGGAAATGAAGTGTTGGAGATAATCCAACATTTGAGGACTAAATCCCTGAATGACTGCATGATAATTCTCCTGCCTTCCATTACAAGGAATAAAGGACTGTATATGAACAAAAATTACTATAATGTGTCCAACCACAGAAATAGTAGGTTTAAGTAATCTAGATAATACATACAATAGAATCAATTATGTGTTTACTTGTTTTCATAAAGGGAATATTTAAGAGCATAATATACTTGAAGAGAAACTGAGAAAGGGAAAAGTGTAGCATGTTTAATAATTTTTTCCCATAGGCAAGTCCTCTATAAAGCCATCTACATGTTCCCTAATCCCTTCCAATGTACCTATTTCCATATTAGAATATAATAGATTTTGATATGAAAACTTTGGATTGGCAGTTTTGCAGTTTTGTACCTGAAGAGGTATTGCCATAACTTGTTTCCCAGTTGAGAAGCTAAGTTCCCATGATAAGATGAATGGCATGAAATTTAACAAAGAAGATAAGGCTACCAGAGAATGTGAAGATAAAATGATTGAGGAATCATGGGGTGGTTTATAGACAGAGGCAAGTTGAAGAGGGGAAAAAATTGGAATGGTGTTGTTCTAACCCAAAATGAAATGTCAGAAATGAAGTTGGGTCTAACCTACAATTATAAGGTTAAGCAGAGGATTTAGGGCCCTGAGAACCACCCAGAAGAAAAATGTCAAGTCTGTGAGTACCAGTGATTGATTCTTTAGTTTGATGCTTCTCAAACTTCTTTCCATATGGCATACGTAGAAAATCATGGTATCTAAGTGGCACAGTTGGGTGAATGTGATATGGCACATGTTTGTTTCTGATAGGAATTAAGAGACTGGGATAATGGTTCAAGTCCTAGTGATAATACTGCCTAACTTTAAATTTGCATTTTTTTCTTCAATAGGATAGTTGTTTCTGGAAAGTGGCTGCTCAGATAATGACTGTATATCCCAGTGTTCTTTGTCGTTAAGTGTGTCCATGTGAGCTTAGTTCTCCCAATGGAATGTGAACAAATAATAGATGGCACTTTCGAATGGAGATGGTTAAAATGCAGATGGCAGAACTCAAGACCAAGGGCTAATCATCCCATGGAAAATATCTGCTGACCAGAAACATAAGCATTTCACATTACTTAAGAAATAAGTTAGTACATATTTTGCATGATATAAAATATATATTTTATGTATATAACATATCAGTGGGATTTTGGAGTTTGTTCAAGCATCCAGCTATATCTTAACTAAATTACATCTCAAGGACATAAAAAGATCAGTGTTTCATCTCGCCTTTAGTCCAATAGTAGAAAATGGTATGTCCCATTCAGAACACACTGCCTTATATAACCCAGGTAGTTCATTAATAAATAAATGCAATTAAAGCATGGGAAAGGCAGACTTCCTTTATCACTAAGTGCTTATAATTCATTAAGGGACCATATTTCAAAGAAGAGAAGAGAATTAACATTTATTGAATTCCTTTTACTAATAAAAGGAATTATCCTGTTACTTCTTACTAACACGATATTGAGATTTTCTTGATACATTTGGGCCTGCTCTTCTGATGCTATGTCCATTCTTTTCTCTCATGTTTTGCTTTGTCTATTTCTACACAATTCTGAAGGAGTATTTGGCTTTATTTATGTCAAGTAGGTAGCTTGAATTAAAACTCTCAGAAAATGCAATCTGATTTGATGGTAATGGTGATGCTAATTGTAGTAATAAATAGTACATGCATTTAACCTAACAGTCCAAATATAGGTATGCTTAGATTTCTTGATGCAAGGCTTCAAAAATGTTACCATTTTCAGTTCTGCTTTTTCTAGTTTACTCTAAGTTTCCTTACAGTAGGATCTGTCAGCTTTGATGTCATATCATTTTAACTTGTACTTCATCAAAGAAGAGCCCACCCCACAGATTGCTCACCAAAAAAGCCCTAACATTAGGTTTTATTGATCTTATTGGTCCTATTTGTGTCCAATTATCAACCTCTGAAGCTGTTGCTTTGCAAGGAAACAGAAAGAAAAATTAATTAACATCACTATCTGAGACAATCTGCACTATATAAGAACATAGTATAGAAGGAAAAATCAAATCTCTTATTTCACCTTTCATGGAAATAGCCATAGTCTGAGTTTCTCACATCTGTGATAAATAATTTCATCTCTATCTTGTTTCATCTTGTACTTTCTCTCATAATCCCTTTTCATGACCACTTGATTTTTTTCTGTTTAAGAATTCCCACCCTATACTCTAAAATTTCATTTGATCGAAAGGTGCACATTGCATCTTATCCTTCAGTTTGTCCAAATAGTTCTTTCCTGAAATAGGAAAATATATTACCAAATACTAGCTTTGTGTTCTACATTGCCCCAAAGGAACACTTTTGAAAACAAGTTTAATCATACTTAATGTACAGGGAACGACTTCAAATATTCACATACAACATTCAAGAGCAAATATTACAAAGGAATACAGAATTGGCAATTGTGAAAAAATAAATCTTTTGAAAGAGAATGTATTGTTTTCTAGACTGGAAGGGATGATGGAAAAAAGGATTTTTTAAAATTCTATTTTAAGAATTGATGATCAAGCTCTGCCCCACTGTGAATTAGTAATTCTTCACCTGTTATGTAGTGACCTTGAAATCGCCATCATTTTTGATACTGCTCAAACAGTACGATGTACTGTGCTACCCAGACCTGTGGTGGTGATCACATTTGATAGGTTATTTGTAGAGTCTTCTTAAGTGCTAAGTAAATCATAAGTAGCACTGGATAATGTTTAAATCAGGAGAGTACAGTCAATATACGAACTTAACCAGCTTGTTCCTAGTCATTCAAGCAGTTCCTTTGAATTGGATGACTTACCAGGATGTAGTCTGGGTTGTGGGAACAAAAAGATAAGATTCATCCTTCTCTTCAAAGAGTTCTTAGCTTAGTGGTAGAGATGCTCATGTAAATAAATTTTGGTAACACACTATGATTCATGAAATAATGGATATTCACAGGGCGTTATCGAAGAGAACAATTTTTTCCCAAGACACAGAAAGAGTATGAACAGTAACTGGATACCATGATATTATAATATCTGATGTAGGTTTAATGGTGATTTTTGCAGGAATGATACGTTATTTACCCTAACAAGCTACCAAAGAAAATCGGTTAATTTGATTGTTGAGATAGAATTAGAATTTGGAGAATATTTTTGGCATTTGCATGTAGGACAGCAATCTCAACATTTCTAAGTGATTTATAGCTTTCCTAAACTCATGGTTAATGGACAGAACTGACCAAGAAATGCTTTGCAGAACAGGATAAATGAGGGGTTTTTTTTGTTGTTGTTGTTGTTGTTGTTTGTTTGTTTTTTTTAAGTTAACATTTGTTAAGTAGAGCTCTGGTGATTGTTGATGGTGAGACAGGATTTAACAAAAGACTGAAGGGAAAGTAAAATGGAAGCTTTTATTATTCAAAGCTCCAATGGGAGTTATATTGCATGCCTCAGGAGGGCAGAAAATGGCAGAGGGGGAGAGTTAGACTGTGTGCAAGCAAAGACAGCAGGGCTTTACTGGGACAATGGGAAGAATAAAAGGATCTTCAGGTCTTGTACTTTGGAGTCCTGGCCTAAATCCATATTGGTCAATTAAAACCAAAACAAGTATGGTTTTGGTGATCTTTTGTGGTGGCTATGGAAAGAGAAAGCCTGGAAGGCAATGGGTACTATCACAAAGGTGGTTGGGAGAAACATCAGGAATTTACATTTATTTGGGAACCTGAGGTGGTCTTACGTGGGGCGTGGGTATGTGGGAGGACTAGTATCAGTTCAAGGTCATACAAATTAGCTGCTAGCACAGCAATTTGTGGAGTAGTTTAGCTAAACTCTCCAGAGGGTATAAAAAT
Source organism: Scalopus aquaticus (assembly GCA_004024925.1). Classification (NCBI taxonomy): domain Eukaryota; kingdom Metazoa; phylum Chordata; class Mammalia; order Eulipotyphla; family Talpidae; genus Scalopus; species Scalopus aquaticus. Next base: position 61,147 of record PVIJ01003938.1, on the reverse strand, counting down.
AAAGGATGATATAGCTGACGATTCGCTGGTTGATGAAGGGGAGAATACGAAAGGAATGTCTCTTGCTTTTTATTTGGGAGGGAACAATGGGCCAGATAGTGAACATCTCATATGCTTATGAAACTGGAGCTTGAGTGAAATAATTTAAAACAAACTACATCTTCTTCCCGAAAACATGCTGAAATAAAAGAAGTCTCAAGGGCAGCAAAGACAGCCGCCATGTTCCCATGGTGCTTCAGCCTCCGCTTCTTAGGTCAGCCTCACTCTAAAACTTCTAGGGTTGCTGCAGAAATTGGGTACATTTTTTTCTCTCAATAGATGGTTGCTTAACAGTGAGGAGGTGCATTATCAGATAAAGGGTGAGACAGCATTTAACAAAAAGTCAAAAACAGGCATCTAACTTAATAAAATATGGGGGAATATTTTCTCATAACTTTGAAGTTAAGCTATTAAGGTGTGAAGGGTTCATTTTGTTTTATTTGCATGATTTTACCATAATGGCTCATGCAAATTTAACTTATTTCTTATTTTTAATATTTAAAAACTAGAGATTGCTACAAGATAAGTGACAAAGTCTAATGGTTTAGCTGGAGGACAGCTCTGAGCATCAGAAAGACTTCTTTTGATTTTTGAATAATTAACGAAATTTTTATGTGATCTTATTATTTCAAATTTGTGTATTTTTAAAAAGTGTTGGTATATCAGTAAAACAACCCATACAAAATATACGTTGGTATATTAAATGCAGCATTCGAGGAGATAAAGCCCAGGAAATAATAAATAATGTGGGCGATATCTCTTAAGGCATATCGTGGCTATTCTGCAGCAGTGTCTGGCCAGAACTATTAGTCCACAAAAGCCAAGGGCCAATGGAGGAGCACAGATGAGTGTTATAAATGTTATGATGGAGCTATGAACATTGTGTGACGTTTCCCTGCTTTACCTCCAGTTGTTATAGCAGTCAGATGATTTACAGAATTATCCTGTATCTAGTGTAGTTATTTTATAATAAGTTATTTTGCACTAGAGACTTCCTGCAGCCTGCTGACTTCTTGTTTTACGAAATACCACAATATGCCATTATCTTTTCTTCTGTCACTGTCACCTTTATGGGGACATTTTGCCTTTCTTACTCACTAGACCTCCAACTCTATGCCACAAATCACAAACACTAATTTCCCCTTGTCTTTGATTAATCGTCCGCTTTGTTATTCAGGCATTCCATCAACATTAATCTTTAAGAATTCCTTAACAATTTCCTCCTCGTGTTTAATCCGCTTATTAAATGTGTTTACAATTATTCTTCTACTTTCATCATACTACTGACTTATTGCATTTGGCTTTGCTGATTTATGGTTTCTTCCTAAAGGGCTTCTCCCTTCTCAAGCTCTGTTGAATTAAATGCTTTCAGATATAATCAACCTGTTCATACATCGGGTCTTTACTGAATAACTTTACCTTTTGGATGGAGTTACTGAACATGTGTACTGAAAAACACATTCCTGATACTTTCTGAATGCCTTGTTGATGTATTACACATACTACAGGTTCAATTACTTATTATAAAATAGAAATGATATATACTAGATGCAGGCTTCAAGCCTCTAGGACATATGTAAATGGCTGAGGGTAGCTACAGATTTTCCAGCCAGGCACTTGGAAGGCTGAGGTTTTATTTGAGATCTAGTATATCTCCATGATTTGCCAAATCTTTAAAAAGATATTTCATCATACATGAGTTTCAGTTATAATGATCGTGACAATATTAATAAACCAGTTATCATTCTTTCTATGTTGACACAGAATTAGAAAATGAATAAACATATTAAGAGGGAGTAAAAGTAACCTAACACACCAGTGATAAAGCTATAATAATGATAAAATTTATAGAAACCTTCAAAGATAGTGCATATGAATTGGTAATACCACTATATGTTGACATGTAATTTCATAAATATATTATGGGACATTATTTCTTGGAATCTGTCAGAAATGGCATAGATTAACCTTTTGGTGGAATCATTCAGTCAATTGTTGAAAAATAAGATATTGTAGTAATAGAATCTTAAACTAGCATTTCCGGACAATAGAATCTTAGCATTGACTTGCCTATTTAATAGCTGTGGTTTTGAACATGTCAGTTAATCTTAACCTGAGTACCCCTTTGTGCATAGACTTAATAAAACAGCTAGGATATGCCAGGGAGCATTTCTGCACAAGTGGCTGTTTGTGATATTGAACCATCATTTTTGGATAGGACACATTTTTCTTGACTTTGATATTGCTGATCAATTTAGCTCTCATCAAATGTGTTTTTATTTTCTGATTCAATGAAAAAAGTTAGCAACATGTCATATTTCCTAACTGATATAGGTATCTGTGTGGACTTGTGTCAGATCCATCATGCTTACAACAGCTTTATCCCACCACTGCCCAGGAGGTTGTGGTGTGGCTGAGTGTCTCCTATCCCTTAACAAAGTGTCTTTTATCATTTGACATTTGTTGTTCATTCTAAGCTTTTGCTCATTCTTTTTGACCCTGGATTCTCCTAATATTTCAATCCACAAATCACATAGATAAATTCTATATTTTTCTGCCACTTTTTTTTTCTTTTGGTGAGACTATTAAATGACAGATTGATTTTCTCCATTCATGATCAGGACAGGATGTCCAAAGAAAGAAATACAAAAAGGGAAGATTCTCTGCTGTCTCCCCTTCACCAATTTAGATATTAGTAAACTAAAACTGTCCCTTTTATATTGATATATATTATTTTGCCACCCTCTGCCATTTTATACCCCTTTTGCTGTCTCTGTGATGATGACAAAAACTGGAAGAAAAATTTAAGTTTTAAGATGGTTCATTGGAAGCGGTGTCTTTCAGTTTAGAAGGAAGATGTACTGTAGAAACTGTTAGTTTAGTTTTCATAGTGACAACCAGAAGATTTGGAGTTTGAGGCAGTCTTAAGATGATGCACGAGTGTTCTAGTTATCTTTCTAGGCCACTAGGATGGCTTCCTTTGTAGTTGTTATATAGTCTCGTGGCTGTTTTTGGCGCCTGATATGAAACAGAAGTAGAAGACAGTATTCCCTTCTCTCTCAAGGAAGCTTGTGTTGAGATAGAGCCTGTGCCCCCTCCAGTCTCTCAGGGAATGTGGTGGATAGAACGTCCTTCTACCCCTACACGTGAGCTTGCAGAAGAAGTGAGAAATTACCCTTTAAGCTGTTGATACTGAGATCCAGGGTTTGGATTTTGCTATTGTGTCATCTAGACTGTGGTGATTAGTAAAGGCTTAGATTATTCCACAGGATTCTTTCTGATTTGTAAACTTATGAGGATAAATCAGATGATCACCAATGCTGTGGTGAGTTCCTGAGTTCATGATTAACAAAGTAGACCGTCCTTTCTGTTCTGTTTGAACACGCGAATAACCAAGATATAAAATAGTGGAAAGCATTTGAAAAATTTTTTTAACCAAATTCAGCCACAAACAGAGTTTTCTAATTTCCTCTTGCTCTGAAATATTCTGAGGTTTCTACTTGTTGAGAGTACTCAATCTGAAAAATGAGCTGCTTAGTTTTGATTTGATTTGCTATTAAGCAGCTCTAAGCAACATTTCTGTCTGTGTGGCACACATGCATGTTTTCTGAAGAAAAGAGAAAGAGTAAAATATTACATATGGTGTACAACAAAATGAAACCATCTGAAATTCAATTTTGACTTAAAAATATCAAAATTAACTTTAACAATTTCAGAACAAAAAAGAATGCAAGCACAGATATGGCTTTTAGCTGGGTTTCAGCAAAATCATTGAAAGAATATAAATCTACTCAGAAGTTTGTCATTTTATTTATGTTTTAAATTAGTTATTGGTTTAGAACACTATGATTTAGAGGCATTGGATCCCATATCTTCAGATTATGTTGCCATGCCACACCCATCACCAGGATACCATAGTCCTCCACTACAGTCCTTTGTACTCTGTTCCCTCTTTCTTTTCTAATTCCTTCCTTTCCCCTCCAGTAGCCTCAGTTTTATAGTCAGATTTCTAGGCTTTGCTTTTGGTTTGGTTTTGCATGACTCTTAGTTTTATTTCTCTGTATTCTACATATAAGCCAAATCAGCCAGCATTTGTCTTTTTCCTTATTTAGTTTAATCCCCCCCCCAGTTCCATCCATATTGCCACAGATGGCAAGAGCTCATGTTTTTTATGCATTGAATTTATGTATCTTCTTCCACTGTTGCTAATTTGGGGGTCATATTTGATTTCTCCCCCGCCCCCCGGGTGGTAGTCCCTGTAGTTCTCCCACCACCAGAGAACCTGTGAGCCATCACCACAGCCCCTTGTGTAGAGCTCATCATTTTTTAATATCTGAGTCATAGTCCAAAGTGTGTATTTGTAATTACATGCCAGAAATTCTTAATCACCTTATCTGTCCTTGGGCACTTAGTTTGCTTCCATAGCTTGACCACAGGCATGAGAGGTTGTCTCATTGTGGTTCTGATTTGCAGTTCCTTGATGATAAATGATGAGTATTTTTTTTTTTATCATTTTAGCTAAAAAACTAACAAGCAAATCTCTAGTTAGCATAGACACACACTTATTGCAGGGCATAAACAATGGAGATACAGAGAAAAGGGTTACATTGACTTCAGATGCTTTCTTTGACTTGCTAATCACAGAAACCCTGTTTCCTGTGTTATTTATTATCTCCACAATAGAGTATCAACAGCAAGGTATTTTTCTTGTATTTATCTCCTTTTCTCTGCTTGAGTTGTTATCTTTTAAGGTTCCCAGACATTTTGTGTTCTATAGTGCCAGATAGATATTGTGAATACCTTAGGTCTTCAGATTTAACTTGTAATTTAAGAATATTTGCGGATTTCATCCTATCAGAAGTTGGCAAACATTTTGTACAAGATCTTGTATTGATCTTTTGGAGTTGCCATAATAAAATACCCAAAACTGAGTGATTTTGAACAATGGAAACCTATTTTCTCATAGTTAGAGGACTGGAATATCAAGGTGCTTATATCAGTTTCTTTGCTTGCAATTGACTTTCTTGCAAAGGGCCTTCCACTGTGTGTACACACTCTTAGTGTCTCTTTCTCTTATAAGGACACCAGTTCTATTAAATTAGGGCCCCACCCTTATGACCTCATTTAAACTTACTTATCTCCTTAAAGTCCTTATCTCTAAACACAGACATTTTGGCCATTAGGACTTCATGTGAATTTGGTGGGGGGATACATATCCATCCATAATACTATATTAGGCTTGGGAGCCACACAGTCTGTTATAAGCACTCAACTCTTCTATTACATGAAGAATCAGTCATAGCTGGTACTTACAGGTGCATGGCTATGTTTCAATAAAGCATGATTTATAGACAGTGAAATTTGAATATTACATTGTGCTCACATTTATAAAATATTATTTTTTTTGGTTTTATTGCAATCATTTAAAAATTGAGAAGACATTCTTAGATTCCTAGCCATACCAAAAAAAGTTGGTGACTGAATTTGACCCACGGACCAAAGACTGCCAGCACTGATATTGCACACACTGGTAATGCATGATGATATTGCCTGGTTTTGAACTTTCAAGATGTATTTGGTTGATAAGATGCAAACAGACAAGGGCTCTGCTCCCTGATCTATAACCATGACATTAAGGTTTCCTTTAATAAGGAAAGTAAGGAGGAGGACAAAGAAGAGTTTCTTGACCATCCCACATGGTAGAATATGGACAGTATTATGCAACAAATACCAGCAATGATATTCTGAGCTCTTTATAATTTTATAATTTAGTCTCTTTATGAAGTGATTATTCTAGGTAATAAAAATCAGAACAGTACAGAATCGATAATTTTTAAGTTAAGAAACTCCCACAGGAGGTTAATCAGATATGCTTTTCTTTAAGTAATTTTTCTGCATAGAAGATTTTCCATGTTCCTTAATAAATGCTAAAATTTTCTCAGAAGTGTATTTTAGATTTTCTATTTTTATCTTGTGTCCCTTGCTACATTTTCACACTTGGCAGTATTTTTTTTATTCTACAGCGGGCAGGCTGACATGAAAGATAAGTGATAGGTTTTCATGGATTGTATTATTCAGCTACATAAAAAATGAGTTTTCAAATTACTTAGAAAATTATAAAAGGCAACATATTTTGTGATTTCTTGGATATGCTCTCCTTTCCAGTTATTTCCCTACATTCAGCCTTATTTATAAGAACTGATTAAAAAAAAAAAAAACAACTAATACTTTAGGCTTATGAGTATTTCTAATATTGGGTCCTACCCACATTCTTATACTAAATTTAAAGCCAATAAGATACCCCCAAAGATGTGCCATAACCAGGGGGGTGAGGTTAAACAAGCTTCATTTGTCTTGAGAGAGTGGGAATATCTTGATATAAACCCCATTTGGAATTTCCTCTTTTTGTTTGTTCTGAGAATTGCAGCAGGAACCTCTGGAAGAGGAAAGCAGAGTTGCAGTAGCATATGTTTACATGAATTAAAATATCACTCTCAGAATGCACATGGGAGCAAATGACTAGCCAGTGCAGATTGTTATACAGATTATAACCAATCTGCCTAATTTTAGGAAGGGGAGCTGTTAATTATGAGACCAAACAATCATTCCAACTGGTCTCTAATAAGGGTAATCCTAGATTAGGAAAATCTAGTTTGAAATTTACAAAGGTCTACATCACAGCAGAGTCCTGTCTTCAATGGTGGTATAGGTCATAAGAGATTATCTGAATCCCAAATGTGGCAGTAAATGAATTTGGGACATATTAGAGTGAAGGCTCCACCACAAAGGATTCACAAAGTGTGTTTGTTTTACTCCTACCAACTCAACATAGACTCGCACTGAGTAAATTCAGAATAATTTATTTTTAAATGTTAATATTTTATGACTGTGAAATTAATACATGTTCATTATAGAAAATTTGGAAAGAAGAAAAAAATAAAGAAGCAAAGAAGACAAAAATTGACCTTAACTTCACAATTTAGTGACAATTGTTAAAATATTTAGCATAACTACCATTATTCAGCTTAAATGTTTTTCCTTAATTTATCTTCATTTCTGTCAGATCTCTTTGCCATTATCTGCATGAATGGATCTAATCCTCAATTCAAAGTCAGGCATTCTGAATATTGTAGATTGCAAATATCTTAAGATAGTTAAATGTTTTGGCAAAAGAAATTAATGTCAAAAATACAAAATTAAAGGGTAATGAGTCATGATATATGACCCGAAATATGGCTGTTAAAGGATAATACTCAAGGAAAGTTGAAGATAAATAAAAGTTGATAGAAAATGGTTTATGATTAGAGACTTATTATATGTAACAGCAGCCAATGACACTATGTCTCTGAAACTGCATAGTATAATTGTATGTGGGATCTATGGCTACAAATTAGAATTTCAGGATAGAGAAATAAGTTCTAAAGATCTTATACTCTGGTTTTGTTTTGTTTGAGACAATACAGCTAGGTAATGGAAGCATTTAGTTATTCATCCATTGCTCTAACATATATTGTATTTACCAGGTGCTTTAAGTTATAAAAGATAATATGATTGAGCCTATAGCTTAGAGTGAGAAAGGAGAAAGGTTTAGATAATGAAGTAAGTTTAGTACTCAACAATCATGCTTAGTCATTTTTAAAAAGTTAATCAAACAGAAACCAAATTAAAATGTTAACCTCTTGCATTGTTATTTGATGCCTATCTGTACCAGAACATGTTGTGATCTGCCAGACCTATAAATCACCCTAATTGAATGCCTACCTCATTTATTTTTGAAATCAATCTTTTCAGATGATGTTTCTTCTACCTTAAGATTGAGAAGTGTCTGCTCTGTTTGCTGCCATATTTCACATATCTTTCCTTAGTATGACTTCATTATTTGTAAAAGTTTTCATGCCCACTGTGATTTCTTACACTTCACCCCACGTGGAAAGCCCAGTTTTTATTTTGCAGATCAGTGAAGCAAGGTACAGTCTCTATGGGCAGAGTGATGGGGGAGCAACGGAGGAGGGGTGGGAGTGGAGGGAGAGCCTGGTACACACAATAGCTCAATCAACATACCTTTCTTGGTAATAATATGTATCTTTAGGCCAGAGATAAGGCCACAGCGCACAGGCTTAATCTATTCACCACAGGTGTTTGTTTGATTAGAACTAAGAAATTTGCAGAAGCATACTGTGATGTGATTGAGTTCACACAAAACTCAAAATACATAAAACAATTTATAATACACAAAGCAGAAATATGTTCCTAAATCAGAAGTCAAAAAACCTTTTCTTTCAAGGACCAGATAGTATGCTAGCAGATAGTATGTCAAGGACCAAAGAGTGTATTATAGGACACAGTCTCTGTAGAATTTTCTCAATTCTGGAGCTAAAGATGACAGCAACCATAGGTAATACATGGAAATGTTTCATGTCTTGTGTAAATGTATTTTCTTTTTTACAATTTTAAACAGTTGAAAAACAAATTTAAAGAATTATATTTTGTAAAATGTGAAACACACGTGCATTCAAATGTACTATCCCTAAGCATACAGTTTTCCCTTTACCCCTGTGGTCACACAACTGTTTTCTTTCTCATTGACACAAAGACGGTTGCATTTAGGGACCATCCAGCTAGAGCTCCCAGGGTCATGTACCCATCTCCGGGCCTAATCTAATCCCACTGCAAAGTCCCATCTGCCATGACGATGACTCATTCACATGTGCAGAGATTAGAACATGGACATTTTTGGGCACGTTACTCAGCCACCCTCCCCCTGTTGGGGATAATTTGCATACCATGTGTACAGTGGTATCTCCAGATCTGTGTACAACAGCCCCCTTTTTGTTTTATGTGTGCATCCATTTACCTAGGTTTCTCTCAATAAGGGGATGCTGAGTTTTGTGTATTTTGAGCTTTGCGTGAACCAAGTCACACCATAGGTATGCTTCTGCAAATTGCACAAGCAAAACTTTATTGGAACACCTTCATGTATTATCTATGGTTGCTTTCATCCAGCTCCAGAATCGAGAAGATTCTACAGAGTCTGTGTCTTCTAACATAGTATTTGGTCCTTGACATACTCTCTGCTACTATACTATCTGGTCCTTGACAGAAAAAGTTGGACTCCCGATTTAGGAACATATTTCTCCTTTAAAACAAAATGAAAATGAATTTTAGATATAGAACTAATGCTAAAGTCTCTGGCCAATGTGAGTCGGGGCTCACATTTGAAACCGTATTGTTTGTGGTATCTTAACACCCAGGTCAGGTTTTGTGTGATCAGCAGTCTAGTGGCCTTCGTGTATTTGGGCTTCGAATTCCTTTAAATCCTGTTGGGCACCTTGAGCTGTTTTATCAATGGGTGGGAGAGATGGCAGGGTATTTCTCCTGGCGCTCAATCATTCTTGGCATTTTGCAGGCAGGCTCAGTTATCTGTCACAAGGCGTACCTTCCCCTATTGGCAGCCAAACTGTCTTCATTTGAACATCAATTTTATTTGCGCTTAGTTGAGCTTTACAAACATATTACTTTAAACTGTTTTCTCTTTTATAGTAACTTTGGATTCTTACAATAATTGTTTTTTAAAAAATTAACTTATTTTTCATCAAGGCCTAAAAGGCATAGTAAAAAGGAACTATGTGGTCCTGAAATAATTAATACATATCAGGAAACATAACAAACTTAGAGCAAAGTTTTAAGACATCATATTTCAAGCTTTAACTTATTTATATCACTTAGTTATAAATTTGTTTTTTATTTTACTTTTTAACAAAACACAACCATCTTTTGAGCCCTACATCTGTACTCCAAACCTCTTCCACACTAGTAACTTCAATTCTGTTGTCAATAATTTCCATAATATTTTTATATTGTTTTGTCCATTCACCTGTTTTATTTCCTTATATTACACACCTGAAATAATCCAGTAATTGTCTTTCTTTTTCTAACTTAGTTTTCTTTGCAAAATCCCCTACAGTTCTTTCCATTTTGCTGCACAAGGCAATTCTTAATCATTTTTGTAGCTGAATTATATTCCTTTATGTGGATCTATGACTTTTTTTTATTCAGTCACTAACAATAGGCACTTTGTTTTTTTCCATATCTTTGCTATTTTAAATAACACTGCAGTAAACATGTGGTGCATATAATCTGAGTGAATTTTCTATTTTTCAGATAAATATACAGATGTGGGACTGCTGAATCATAGAGTAACTATTTTTAGGGTTTTGAGAAAGATCAAACTGTTTTGCACATAGTGGTGCAAAATAGTTTTGCCAACAGCATACAAGGGTTCCTTTTTCTCCATACCCTTGCCGATACTTATTACTATTAGTCCTTCTGATGTAAGCCAGTTTAACAGATGTGAGTTAAAATCTTAGTGTGGTTTTGATTTGTATTCTGCTAATAAAAAGTGATGACAACATGTTTTATGAGCTTGTAACCTATGGGTTCTTTATAAGTTTGTCTTTATTTGACCCTTCATTTGGTTTATTTATATTCCACATATAAGTGATAACATCTTCACATTCAGGAAGTCAGATTCATAGTATGCTGGGAGTTGTAGTCCTTTCTGCCTGTGATCTTGTTTGTGCAGAGATGGGGAGGTAGTTCATAAAGACATCAGAGGATGGAGGCTGCTCATTTTTTTTTTTAAGAGTTTTTATTTATTTATGTATACAAGCTGGGGTACAGGCCAGAGGCGCGGGGCAGCGAGAGGGCTCACCAGAGACAGAGTGGGGAGCAGAACAGGCAGATCAGAAATACACTGCTGAGGGGAGCAGCGGGCGAGGCAGGAGAGGTCTGCCGCACCATGTGGGATTCTCCCCGGCCGGGCGTCGAACCAGCATCGCCGGCGGCCAACAGCTCCACAGCGCAGCGCCGCCCAACCGCTGCGCCACCGGGGAGGCCCTGCTCATTTTTTTTTTTAAGATTTATTTTATTTTTGCATACAAGCTGGGGTGCAGGCCAGAGGTGCGGGGTGGTGAAAGGCTTCACCAGAGACAGAGTGGGGAGCACAACAGCAGATTTACTGAAATACACTACTGAGGGGAGCAGCAGGTGAAACACGAGAGTTCTGCTGCGTGGGAATCTCCCCAGTTGGGTAGCCGCCACCAACACCTCCAGAGCTTTGCACTTAACCCACTGTGCCAGCAGGGAGACCCCAAGCTCTGGACATCATTTGCTCACTTAGAGTTTGGTACTTATTATTCCTCTAAATCACTCACTTGGATAAGTACTGTACTAGTAGTCATAAGAAATATTTGATGGCCTCAGGTTTTCCTCACACCAGAGGTGGGGGTCCTTCAGTTTTTGGCTTTGGCTCCTTTGTTGATTCCTAGCTGTCCTCTCTCAGTATATTTCTGCTACTCAAGTGCTTAGACCCAGCTCTCTCCTACCCAGTATTTGACTGGTTGAGTATATGCTACTTTCCAATTCAATCCCTCAATACTGGGACTTCATATGGGTATGAAGCCTTCACTCACCAAAAAAAGACTCCATATTGCCACTACCCACCCACCCCTTTGGGTAGTGTCTCATAGTAGCTTTCCAAGTGAAATTACATTAGAGTTATTCCTACCCTCTTTGATATTTTCTTTTTTCTTTGTGAAAATGCTGATTCTGCATTTATGCCATCTTTTCCAGGAGCTTTTGTTTTCTATCTACATGTTTCTTATTGTGTATGTGAGGAAGAAGTCAGTCTGTTATATTCTTCCTTCATCATGGAACAGCTGTTCATATATTTTAAATGATGTCCTACCTTATTTTATATTAGGGAAAAAAATCTTACAGAATCAATTAGAGATTCTTTATGTGAATTACTCCTGTGCCATTAGACTGACAGATTAAGACAGCCATCTCAAATATGCCAACAATTTAAATAAAAACTACCCAACCATTTTTATGTGAGTTCTATATTAACTAGCTGTAAAGACAGAATCTTAACTATATATACATAGATAACAGTTCTGCATTTTTTATTTTCTACTAACAAGAGACTTCACTAAGAATATTACTTTCATTAAATTTATGTCCAATTTTCTTTAGGGAGAATTTCAAATTTACATTTATATGCTTCATAAATTTATTACATAGGTTTTCCTTTGATGCACCCTATTAAGATGACATATAAATATATAAATTACTTTTAAACAAAAATATGAATAAAAATGCAAAATATATTATTTATGTTGAAATTATTTTATTTTCATAAAGACTCACAGATTCCATGGGAAATGAAGACTAAAAGAGAATTTCTTATGAAACACAAAACAAATAAAATTAAGATTATATTCAAATACCACACTGTGTTCAATAATATATATATATGCATTGATTTTATGTATAAAATTGACTTTTAAGAATGAAAGTTGGAAGGTATCAGAATAAGAATGGAAAAGGAAAACACTTAAAAAACAATACCTAGAAATGTTAGAACTACCATATGCTTTCTCTATCAAATTCTCAAAAACCACTTTCTCAGTGTTCTGGAAGTAATTTCAGAAAATCAAAATTGGAGGAAGTCACAGGTTTTGAAATCTCTGCTTAGAAACAGATGAGAATATTAGTTTATCCCTTCATGTAATGTTTTCTGGTATTATTTAATGAATAAGTGAAGACATTGAATTACATCTGGAATTAAAGAGAAAGTCGGAATACAGACTTCTTAACAGGTGTTTCAATTTATTATAATGGTACTTAAAACACACCTGCATTTTACATGGACTAAAGATTTTGGCGAGTCCTCAAAATTTCCTTTTATAGAGAAAACTAATGGCTTACCAAGACCAAATTTATTTGGCATTAATTATGTTACATGAATGGGAAAATACGCCAACTATGATTAGAAAAGGGAATACCAATATTTGTGGATGGCTATAAAATTGTCTTTACAGAGACTATCATAGCTTAATTACAGAAGAAAGTGTTTTGTTTAGTAAAACACCGTATCAAATCAGTTAAAATTGGAAAATAAGTACCTGTGAGCATTAACTAGAAAAAGAATAAAATAGACAAGACAAAAAGTAGCTGTGATGCTCTTAAATGTAATGATAAACAGCAGAAACAGGAACAGCAGAAAAAAGGAATATCAAGGAGATATGAAAAGAAGTTATGTTAGTTTTAAGTTGAACATTTTAGCACTGGCAAACTTTTGGTGACGTCTGATCCAGTTTCACATGCAACTATTATAAGTTTGCTAATTTGTGTGTGCCTTTAGTTTTCTTTGATTTATGGCAGTAATAGCCCCTCCCCCCATTTTTTATCCTTTTTGACAATTAGATTTTGAACGGAGGTTAATTTTGTTTCCTTTTTCTTTTACTCATTTTTCAAATATCTTTCATTTTTACTCTATTCATCAAATACCTTTTTGTTTATTTCCCCCCCCCAAATAGTCCTGCATTTATCTACTCTTATTGCCACCATGTTTATCCAAGTCACTGTTATTTCTTTTCTGAAACACTGCAATATCTCCCTGCCTCCACTCATTCTCCCCCAGAGTACATTCTCCAAACAACAAGGAAACTTTTTAAAACACAGTGCAATAATTTCTGTATTTAGACTGAATTTTTAAAAAAGGAATGATATTTTTTAGCCATTTACGTTTTTAAGTTTACAGCTTAGTACTGTTAAGGATTATCAATTGTTTTGAACAGATCTCCAAAGTAACTATCAAATCATAAAATAGATCATATTATTCCCCTGCTTAATAATGTTTTAAATTTATTTCTAACTTTAAAAATATCCATATAGCATTTATGTTTCTGTTTTTAAAGTAAGATCCAAATATATCAGCAGGGCCTCTAATGCCAGTGTCTCGGTATGTTGGAGCTTCTATAGCATAGTCTGGGTAGCTTTTTAGAAACAGTAATTTATTTCCAGCAATCCTGGAGGTTGGAAATCTAAGACTTGGGTGTCAGCAGGTTGGGTGAGGGTCCTTTCATAGGTCAAAGATTTCTTGTTGTATCTTTACATGGCAGAAATTGGCAAGAAATTTCTCTGAGGCCTCCTTCATAAGGGCACTAATCCAATTTCTTAGGAGTAAGCCCTCATGACCTAATCACCTCCCACATGCTCCACTTTTTAATACCGTTACCTTGAGAGTTAATTTCAACATAAGGATGTTGATGGTACGCTCAGATCATGCCAGTCAGATATTATCTAGCTGAAGGCTGCTGACTTGCTTTTTTCTCATCACGTCTCCCTCACTATACACACTAAAACCAATCTCCCTTCAGCTTTGTAAATCTGCCAAAATGGGTTTCCCCCACTTTAGAGCCTTTGCACTTTCTGTTCCCTCCGCTTGAAATATTGTCCACCTCTTCACCGCATGCCCTGAGCCCTTTTCATTCTTCATGAATCAGCTCAATGTCTGCTCCTCAGACGGGATGTCTCTTGGAATTCTGTTTAATTTAGCATTTGCTGCTCCTTAATAAATTACTTTCTGATCTATCACCCATCCATTTCATTTATGATACTATTATAATTGGATATGTTATTGTCTATTTGTTTACTAATTTAATATTATCTCCTCTAACTGATGCTCCTGATAAAGAAAGAAACACGTCTCTTACTCACCACTACATTTCCAATTTTATCACCAGTGCCGGACGTAGTAAAGGAGCTATTTAAGTACCTCCCATAAGCAATGAAGTGAAAGAGAAGAAATGTTAAACTCCTCAAATTGCATTGTTCAAAAATATTAAATAAGATTACCAACAAGAACTTGTACTAAAATTAACAACCCAAATAAGTAAAATTTATCTTACTGTTTTCCCTTTTGTTTTCAGCATGTATATTAGTTACCAAACTGATTTCAGATGCTCAATTTTGTACTAATAAGATATAAAAGCAGGATGGTTTAATAGTATTAACTTGATAAAAACAAAATTATATACTTGGTTTGGTCTCTTATCCTCTTATTTAAACCATTTGTATCATAGTTAAAATTCGAAATTATCTACTTAAAAATGAAGGTAATATAAGCATTGTTAATCAGAACAATGCTTTAAGCTCATGAGACTCAAGATGAATGCCATTTCAACAAAGAAAACACATTTATTTCACATATTACATTTGAAAAAGACCTATTGTTATTTATCTTCTGGAAAAACAAAGCATAATAGCATAGTTCTGCAAGTTTGTATTCATAGTGATGCTGACATTTTCTTCTAAAGAAAGTTGAGGCACTTTAATCAGTTTGTCGCCGCTCTTGAAAAACTTTCCACCTATATATTTTTAAAATCTTGGTTTCTAAGGGGAAAAAATATGAAGCTGCAACTTAGTGACTACTAATTCATTTAATCTATAAATCAGCTGGAGCAGAAATATAATACATATCATTTCTCGAGCTTACAACTTCCATAAATAAAAATTTCATTTTCTGGGACTGACAACCTGAGTTTCTACTAGGCTAGTGAGTCCTCATCATGTCACTTGCTCTTTATGACTAAGGTAAATATTAAAGTCCACATGCTTGATAGATCTGCAGTGGTCCTCTTTTCCTTTCAGTTTTTGAAATGAAATAAGAGTTCAATAAAATGGTGTGCTACAAGTCTTTTGTTCAATGCATACAGTATATCTTTCAATATGTACAACATATTCATTTCTTCCAAATGTTTTATTGACCTTGGTGCTTGGGAATGATGAAAAAACAAAAAGAGTAGAATCTGAAGTGCTGATATATTTACAGAGAGATTCAGAAAGTAGAGTTTATTGGACACCATTATCAAGAATCATATTTAAATCAGATTGCCTTTTTTTTTTCTTTTTTTTTGCATCGTCACAAGTAGGGTCGGCATAATTAAGGTCTCAAAACATTCAGGTGCTTTTCACCAAGAAACATAATTAAAGTCTAAAAGACACTTAGTCTTGGAGATTTAATTCCAAGTAGTCCCTCTTCTGAAATTTGAACTTGGATCCCATCCAGCCTTTTCCCTGTCTCGTCTTAAATCACCATTACATATTGCAGTAGTGGCCATGCAAATGAATACATTACCTGTACAGGTACAGGGCATTTTGGGGGACAAAATAAAGTAACATGGACTTTTCCTTTTCTATTTCTTATATTTGCTATTTGTTAAAATATCTAGGACATTGTGCAAAAAAGAAAGAAGCCGAATTTATACCTAATTAATTGATGGTGATCTGTGGTTTCTTAATGTAGTGAAACAGAAAATTAGAACTCATTTCAGGAGAAGGAGACCTGATAGTGCACTGGTGGGTTTATTATCAGAACTCTTTGTTTTCAAGACAGAAATTCATCAAACTAGGCATGAAGTAGAACTTACTGTACTTTTAACTGTTCATGAGAAATTGACTTGATTCAGACGTGCTCAGATTGAGAGACCTGAACAAGGATACCTTTCTCTTGCTTCATGTCTTTATTCAGCTTTTTTTGGCTTATTGGTCTCATTCTTGGTGCTGCAGAGAAGCATTCGTGAAACTGGGGTGGGGTGGGGGGTGAAGCTGACTACTTGGAGACATCTCGTCATATTTTACTTATTCAATGATCCAAAAGGGGAAAAAAAATGTCTTTAGAAAGTCATTCATTTCACAGCTCTTTATTGCATATGCAGACCTTTTGAAAAGACTGCATCCTTCTGGGGAGAAACAAAAAATAAACAGAAAGAGAACAGATAAAACTGTGTACCCTAGCCAATCTTACTCCATTTTCTGGTAACATAACTTCAGCTATGGCCTGATGATCTTTGTAAGTCTTTCCAACCAAGAGATATTATTGTGTTTCTAATCTTTAAACCCCAAGCCATTGATAGCTTTGAAAATAAAGGGGAACCATGTTTCAAAAATAGAATAGCCTCTGATGGCTGAAAAAGGCAAAGAACAGATTTTCCCTTCCAGCCTCAAGAAGGTGTACAACCTTCTTCGTTATACCCATTTAAGACTTAAGTGCAGTACTATGAGATAATAGATTTCACTTTGTTTTAAGCCACTACATTTGCAATAATAAGTTATAGCAGCAGTAGGAAAGTAATATTCCTTCTTTGTGCTGTCATAGCAGAATGCTTGTGTATCTCCATTAGTTTATTCCTTTTCTTTCCTTCTCCTGTCTTCCTTTCATCTTCTCTCTCTCTTTTTCCTTTTATTTCCCTCTCTCTCTCCCTCCCTCAGCTCACCCCTTCCCTTAAAGAAATGCCCCTGTACAGTGGCAGTGGAGTCACAAAAATTCTACCCTGCCCTTTCCTACACTGAATTTGCGATCCTAAGGGCAAATGATGCTTACCAATCTTAAATGCATCATTTAGGGATTAAGACTGGTCATTTAAAACATTTCTTCTGTGCTGCTTTCAATTTTCATACCTCTGGGTGAGACTTCTGTGCTCCTGTGTCTTAAACATAAATTATTTTCTTGATTTTTTACTACCATTCATTTAGGAAATAATTATTGAGTCCCTACTATGTGCAAGACAAAATGATATGTACTGCCACAGATAAATATATAAGGAATAGTGTCTAGATTATAGAACTGATAGAAAAGACATCTTCCTATAGTATACAAACCTAACTGATAGCTTCTAATAACCAAAATCTAGACATCAGTAAATCTATTTTGAAGGCATTTGTTAGGCACAGTTGTTATTTACTAAGTGTTAAATAAAGGTAATAAGACAGCGCTGCTCCAATTTGTTAAGGATTGTCTACAGATATTAAATTCTGATTTTGTTGCATCATTTAAAGAAACAAATATATTGCCTTCTACACTTCCCTACATTGAAAGAAAAATCAATAAATTATTTCATTCCTTTGCTGGCATCACACTTGCCCTGGAATTGTTTGCATATTAGAAACTCTAATGTGCACTGCTTTTAAATCCTAGTAAAGTATTACATTATTGCTTTGTTATAAATTCCAGAAGTCTGTGTGTTTTTTTCCCCTCGTTGTTACACATAATGAGAAACAAACACATCTCTGAGTGATCAAGCAAAGGGGATATTTTGAAGAAGCATATACTGTCCATTTATTCATAACCCCCCTGGTTCCCTAAAAGCAAGCATTATTTAAGGCTTGTTTTAAATCAGCTTTAGTATAAACCATTTGGCTCCTGCCTGTGTCTCAAAGCAGCTCTTTGAACAGCTTGAAGTCATTTGAAAGGGAGGGGTGGCAAAAAGTGGAGCTTCAAAGACTTTGCCCAACTGAAACAATACACCACACTCAGTGCTAACAAATCAACAGGGAAGATGCTGCGAGCAAGGTCAAAGCTTACAATAAGGTCATTTACCTTTTCAAGGTTGTAGAGACCCATTTGCTGGCCTACAATAATGATTCAACCAGACAAAACTAAGAGAAAAAATAATAATTTGAAATATCTTCTGCCCTGAAGATGTCACTTATGGTTCAGTTAAATAAGAAAACATCTAGGAAAAGGAGTGATTTGATTGTCTGATGAGTGTTGTGTTTCTTGCCTGCAATCAACTCCATTCAGGCTTTGAACTTTAAAATCTTGAATGGAGCTGATTGCAGTCCTAGTACAAAATATCTTTTTCCTATTACTTAATTAACAACATAAATATTTATTTTCCTAAATTGACATTCTCCCAAAGTGCAATGAGAAAATTACTCTATTTGACCAGTGTCCATCTTTGAGAGATTTGGTAATATGTCTCCTCTATTATCCTGTAGTTTTGCAAGGAATGAAACAATCATTATTTGCTGGGGTTTTAACAGACTGCTTGGATTTACATATCAACTTTGCCACAAAAAGTGCAGTTTGGGCCAATTAATCTAGCAATGCCTTATTTTCCTCTTCTGTAAAGTGAAGCTTGCACTATCCACTATAGCTCTCAGTCGCTGGGAAGTTTAAATGAGGTAATTAATAGTTGTAATATAACAGCAAAAGTACTTGTCACATCATAGATGCTCAATAAATATCAGCCATTTGTACTCATCAACCCTCTCTCCAGAATGTTGTTGATGTAGAGATTTATTTATTTATTTATTTTTAAAGATTTATTTATACATACAAGCTGGGGTACAGGCCAGAGGCATGGGGCAGTGAGAGGGTTCCCCAGAGACAGAGTAGGGAGCAGAACAGGCAGATCAGAAATACACTGCTGAGGGGAGCAGCAGGCGAGGCAGGAGAGGTCTGCCGCACCATGTGGGATTCTCCCCGGCTGGACGTTGAACTCGCATCGCTGCTGCCGACAGCTCCACAGTGCGGCGCCCAACCGCTGTGCCACCAGGGAGGCCCGATGTAGAGATTTATTTTAAGGAATTAGCTCACACAGTTTCAGAGGCTTGGTAAGTCCAAGGGCTGGAGGGTAGGTATAGTGCCTTGTATCTATAGCATATCTATAGCATATTCAGGCAAGCAATGTTAACTTTTATTAACAGTAATGGTCATTAAATTTCTTTTACAAACATGAGATCTTTGTCATATGTCTGGCATTATTCTCTCTGTACTTATTTAAACCCTCTAACAGCCTTAGGGGATAAGTTCCTCTATTTCAATTCTTACTATTTTATTGGCTGAAGAACACGGTTTGTGTGATGTTTTTCACAGGTGAAGGCTGTAAGCTGCTTCACTTAGCCACAATGATGTTCTGCTTCTTTGACTTAGAGAGTGAGATTGGTTATAAGCATTGACCTCATGACTTTAATAGAAAAATGGAAGATGAGGTTGTTCTTAGAATCATCATGCCTAATGGTCAGAAAAAAGGCTCAGGGAGCCAAATGAAAACCTTATTTTAGACAGACCCACTAAGTGTGAGTGACTGAGGGGTATTCTTACTACAGTGTGGTATGGAGGTTTGTGATATATGTCTACTGGGCTTTAAAACTGTTAACCTAAACATGCAGAGTCAAAATGAGAGACAAGCAGCTGTTTGCTTGGGATCAAAGAACTGAATTCGAGGTATATGGTTTCAGTTTCAACACTAAAATGTGCACCTTGGAGAGATCAATTCAAGGGGTTTGGGAAGATCTGGTAAATGGTTAAGGAAAAGTATTACTTGCTATTAACAATCTGACACTATTCTTAGCTATACATAATTGGTTACCAATTCTATTCTTTAGCAAAAAGTCTGTAATGCTTATTCCTTCAATCTGGGTGAATTTGCAAGCAATTATTTCCTTCATTGATTCTTAAAATTACTATTTGGCCCACTCCAAAGAACTAGCCTAATTCAAACAAGACAGGTAATCATTTTCTTTTTGGTGACCAGTTCCATTTAAAAACGGCTCCACAAATGTTATCTCCACAGAACCAAGAGATGACTAAAGTTGTGTGTATGTGTGTAAGTGTGAGAATAGGCATGGAGACTGGACAGTAGTTGGGCTAATTTCAGAATTTCTATAAAATAACACCATCAAGATTTTATAGCTCTGTTAGATCAAAGGTTTG
This sequence comes from Scalopus aquaticus, assembly GCA_004024925.1. NCBI lineage: Eukaryota > Metazoa > Chordata > Mammalia > Eulipotyphla > Talpidae > Scalopus > Scalopus aquaticus. The sequence continues at coordinate 40,764 of PVIJ01003938.1, read as the reverse complement.
TTATTAGCCTTAGATTGCAAAATGAGTCAAGGTGAAAATTAGGTAGAACCTCAGGAATGTCAGTTTCAGATCTAGCTTCTTTTAAATCTTATCTCAGTTCTCCAAAAGAATCATTAGAAATACGCAACCTGAAAGATTTCTATTGTTAACACTTTTCATTTACCATGATCTTAAAAAACACAAAAAGAAGTATATTTAATAAAGTTCCATATACATCAGATTGTCCGAACCAAATTAAGACTAATTCTGATACTCAGGTAGCAGGCCTTGGAAGAGATTCTTGAGGCTGTTTGTCATACTTCAGGGCAAATTTCCACTTCTGCACAATGTGTTCCAGTTCAGCAGGACAGAACTGCCCAAGGCCAGCAGTCTCCTGTCCTAGTAGAGGGGGAGACATTTGAATTCCCACATTGTGTATTTGTTTATGGTTGTAATTCAGTTCTTCCGCCATTCACTGGCATTCCCATGTAAGTTGTATAATGAAGATGAAAGTGAATCTGAGGGAAATACAAGGAAGAGAAACAATGACTGGGCCCTAAAAGTTGCTACTTTGGCCAATTGTCCAGATTTTTTTTTTAAGATTTATTTATTTATTTATTTATTTATACAAGCTGGGGTACAGGCCAGAGGCATGGGGCGCCAAGAGGGTTCACCAGAGACAGAGTGGGGAGCAGAACAGGCAGAGAGCAATGGAAACACACTGCTGAGGGGAGCAGCGGGTGAGGCAGGAGAGGTCTGCCATGCCATGTGGGAATCTCCCAGGCCGGGCATCGAACTCGTGTCATTGCTGCCAACAGCTCCACAGAGCAGCACTTAGCCACTGCGCCACCAGGGAGGCCCTGTCCACACTTTTAGATGGGCACTTTCACATCATGAGTGGTTGGAAGTTTTTGTTTCTGTTGGTACTAGGCTAACTTTGCTCATTTTGATCTCACTTCTGGAGTGTTTTATGTGACCAAATGTTAAGTGCCTTCCGGTCCCGTTTGCACACTTCCTGAGTTGGTTCAGCCTCCAGTAGTGCTGTATCACTTTGATTGGCAGTCACTGGGGACAGGCGATGTTTCAGATCATTGCTGTCAGAGACTGCACAGGCTGCAGTGGTGACGATTTATTATTTTTGATGACTAATTACGGGGAGAGTTGTGTTTCATGGGTATTTTGATGGGTAACATTTGAAGAGCTATCACCTTACAGTAATACCGTTAATACCTCAACATCTGTCAACACTCAAAAAACGTTACCTTTCTTTGCAGGGTTAAGGAAGACAAGGAAGAAGAAAATGTTGACGTGGTTAATTTTGTGATTTCCCAGACAGAAATTAAGAAAGCTTGTGGGGGGAGATGACTGAGATCAAGATGTGTTCAAGGAGAGATTTATTAGTCTTTAGGTGCTTATTTTGAGGAAGATGGTAAAAACCATGTATTCTAAGAATACAGTGTTATGTTATATCTTGATTATAATTAAATACCTCGAAATATTACACACCTGGCATTTAACACTGTCTCAAAGGCTCATACATTAAATTTATCTACTTAAAGTCTAGGGTGTTAAAAATGAAAAGGGGGAAAAAAATCCTGTATTCCACTCACTGGCAAAGAATGGGTGCACTGTGAACCACTCCAAATTATATGTAAACTTTTTACAAAGAAAATGGTTTACATGAAACATAGCAGTCACATAATTTGATTAGCAAAAATTTTAAATGGAAAATTGTGATAGTTTTTTTGCTATAGTAACAAACAACTCCAAAATCCCCATGCCTTATAAAAACAAATATTTGTCATTCAAATTTTATGAGAATCATGGTCAGCTGTGAAGCTGATGGGCTCAGCTGGGTTCCACTGGCCTTGGCAGACCTTGGCAGGCCTTGGCAGGCCTTGATATGCCTTGGCAGATCTTGGCTGGGCTTGGCTCCATGTGGCTTTTATTCCAGTACTCAGGGTAAAGGAACAACCATTATGTGGGTAATGCTCTTTTTCACAGCAAAGGGCAGAAGCTCAAGGGGGTAAAGCCAAACCTCAAAGTATGTTTAAACTTTCTGCTTGAAAACAGGGTAAGTCCTATCCATTTGCTAAGGTTACATGACCTGGTAGTCCAAATCCAGTGAGGTAGCCAAGCATATTCAAACTATAAGGGAATATAATAAAATCAAGAATGAAATAGATAATTATGAACTAAGAATATGATTTTTTATGGGTCATTTTGTTACAGAGACATCTCCATTAATAAGGGAGAAACACTGCAGAGCATTGAATGGGCACCATTTTCCCCACCAACACTTATATGCAGCTGCTTTAGGTTACGAGTTACAGTATGCCAAGAATCAGACTTCCTGAGCTGGGGAGTTACTGAAAAGTAGGGTAGGAGCTGAGAAGCCCCTTTTCCTTTCTTCTCTCTGACTGTCTCTGTCTCTCTGTGTCTCTGTCTCTCTGTGTGTCTCTGTCTCTCAATTCTGCAGCCAAACTCACACTCTGGTACTGCTGGGAAAGAGACTTGGAGGAGACACAAGCAGGAGAGAGATGTAGTGCCTTGGAAGAGGTACATGGATGAGAAACACATGAAGAGCCTGTCCTTGGCAAAGACAATGACAGTTACTAACTCGATGTGCTGTCTCCTTCTATTCCATTTATTCCAGCTCTCTGGGAGCTGCTTAACCCTTTGGTTGTTGTTCTTAACCAGAAGGTACCTTAGACTTAAGTAAGCATTCATGCTTCAGCAGTCCCACATCAGGTGGACTCTGTCTGACTGGGCACTTGCCCATGAAGAGTTGGGTAATTTGGGGAGTTTTATTAGTAGACTATTATTAAGAATAGCCTTTCTTCTCTCTTTATTAAAACTCTTTCATATTAATAATCTTCTCCCTTTGCTTTTATGCAGTATATGGCTGCACCCTTTTAAGAGAGCATAGCCCCAACAGTCTGGTGCCACTGGGTACTCCTCACACACATTCACACATTGCACAGTCACATTTTCTTATAACTAGACTGAATATTTCTTGCTAATTGATATTTCCCAGTACTTAGTTACACTATTCTGTAGATACCAGTAGATTATATCAGTATGAGACTATGGCTTGTGTTTATTTTTGTGAGTTAAAATGGGAGTATTCAACCTCTATGATGTTAATTACTGATTCTACCTAGCTAGCAGAATTCTTGACTTACAGCATTGGTGACTAAACATGTGCCGAACCATGTTGTATATTCTGAAGAGAAATATGTGTACGAGGATGATATAGGACAGATACCAAATTTGAGAGAAGAGCTGGATTTATAAGGATGGATGTCACTCCAAATAAAGAGAGATTAAGGACTAAAGATTAGAGAATTTTCGAGTAGAGAAATGGTAGAAACTTGAATTTACTAACATTGAAGAGCTCATGAGAAGATTTGGCTAATATTACTTTGTGTTAGTCTATCACTTTTTTTTTTAACAACTAGTCTCTCAAGGATTTTTAGATAGTCATCAGAAAATGAAAATTTTTTTTTACACCACTGGACAGTCTAGTCGAGGATGCAGTGTTCACTCTATCATCTCTGCTAGCTGCCAAATAATCAGATTAATAAAAAAAAGTAAAGGAGGTCCACTATACCCAGCCCACATACAGTTTTCCCTACTCAAGAGTTTTACTCTCTTATAAATCCTGTTAAGGTATTTTTTCCTTGACTCAATTTACCAGTTGACTCCCCCACATGCGAACAAATATTTCACATGCAAATTATTTAAGTAACTTGCAGAATAACTCACTAAATGTCTCTGAGAATGGTCAGCAGTTATGATGTCTGAAACTGAGCATGAAGCCATGAGGAGAGAGTGGTAGAAGGGGGTTGGCCTGGTCTGATTGTGAATGACTTTGTCTTCAGTTTAGAAAATTTGGAATTCATCCTCAATCTGTATGGATAATTGAAGCACTTTTAAAAACAGAGTTATGTCAGAATTTTTATATAATTAATTGTTTTATTAATTCAGTATCTATTTGCTGAACTCCCATACATGACTAGGACGTGTGGTAAGCACTGACGTACTAGGCATACAGGATCTTGTCCATAGGCTCAAAGCTGGCATAGAGATAGAAAATAAAAAATCATCAACCCAATCACTAAATATTAGTTGTAAGCCATATTAAATCTTGTGAAGGGAAAGCACTCTAAAGGGAGCTTGACTGATAGATCAGAGGGAAGTGAGGTTAGGAGGCAGCAACTGCATCTGTCTGCAGAAAATAACGAGCTTCTAAATAAAAAAGTCATTCTTGAGGATGCTTTTAAGCTAAAGATACAGAAATGCCAAGCCAACGGCTTTTAAAATAGGAGGTTTATTATTTCACACAACTAAATTCAGAGGAAAAGAGATCCCAGTGTTGTTAATTCAGCAGTTTATTTTAGATATGATTGAGCACTCAAAATAATTTCATATTTCTTATTGGACCTCCTCAATATGCAGGAATTTTTGTGAGGTCTGTCCCTCATGGATTAGATGGATGCAATAGCTCTAAGTATCATATCATCACACCTTTAGAGGAAAAAGAATATTTTTCTTTTTTCCCTTTTTAGAGGGAAAATTTTGTCAAAAGTCCTCTAACAGCAGCTTTCTTACTTTAATTAACTACAGTTCTATGCTTTGCTGTAGAACTTGATACCAAGTGGTAAGGAAATATTAATATTTGGACCTGTGCTGTCTATAATGTAACCATTAGTTGCATGTAGCTATTTAAATTAGATAGTTAGTTTCAATTAAAAATTCAATTTGTTTGCTCTAGCTATTATTCAAATGCTAAATAATCACACTTCTGGGGCTACCATGTTGAACCATGTAAATTACAAATATTTCCATCATTACTGAGAGTTCTACTGTATAGTGCCAACTTAGATAAATTAAGGCTCACATCATAGGAATGAGGAGGAACCAAGACTTCTTTGAAGCACATGAACTTCTACCAGAACAAAATCATGGTTTTTAGGAATGAGAAAGGAGTATGGAAATGAGCATTAGGTGAAAAATCAACAGTGCTGTCAAACTGTCTATGGGGTGAGAGAGAATGTTTGAGAAAACCTTAAGGGTTTGAAGGAATGACACTTGGGGACTGTTGGAGTGAGACTAGAGGAGGAAGAATTCTAGAATAACGATGAAGGTTTAAGCTAAGGTAACTTGATAGATGTTGTGCCATTAACAGAGAAAAGGATGTAGAGAAGGACAAGTTTTGGAGGAAAATTATCATATATCTTACCTACATAGATGCAAGTTACACCTGTGGCAGAGGAAAGAAGATGAAAATTTCCAGTAGGCACTTGGGCTAGGAAAACAGACATTTGAGTTCTCAACAATGTCAAAATAGTGACTCTTCTAAATCCTAGGATAACGTGAGATGAGGTTCTGAAGATAATTTGGCTTAAGATTGAATGGTTCTTCCTAATATTATTTTAAATATGGTGAAAAAAAAGTAGAATAGTTATAGATTCTTTTGAAGGCAAGCGAAAATCTGCCATCCCAAATTATGTCTTCTTGGCAAAAAGTTTATATCATGGGAGGGACTCTGAAGACGGGTGGAAGCGGCTCATGGTTTTTATATGCAAATTTCCTCTGTAAGGCTCTTTCCAAAGAAGGCAGAATGACTTCACCTTGTTCAAAGGAGCAGGCAGAACTTAAATCTCCATGCTTTTGTTTCATGTGCCTTTCTGATTAACTGGGCTTCCCATTTCTTCCTTTGGCTTAGCTAAGCTAGTTAAGATGGATCTAAAGCCACCTGACCACATTATTCTGTAATGCAGGGTCTCTCCCTTGTGGTGAGAAAGGATGTATACTCCTATTAAACTTCTTTTTAGTTTTTCTCATCAATCTATCTGATGTATGGTTGATTATTTGCCAATCTAGAAGAACTCAGAAAGGTACAGGATGATTTCCTTTGTGCCTTGACACTTTCTTTGATAAGAGTCAATAATAAGTGACAAAGAGATAACAAATAGTGCTAGCCATCCAGTATGGCACTTGTTCTCTAACAAGACTGCAAATATTTGCCTTGGTTAGGTAAAAGTATCAAAAATTGCAGTATTTGACCATGTATTTGTTCCCTTTGTGTACAACATATATTAATTGTATGATAAATGATTAATGATAACATGAATTTGTTTTCGAACTATGTATATGTATATGTCATTTCACAGTTTGTCCTCTAATGGTTTAACTCACAATATTAAAGATTTATTGACATGTTTAATTAAAGGAGTGGATATCCAGCGTGTCTGATTCACCTCCTAGTTTGCTATTGAAATTTTCTTAAAAAAGAAGAAATAGGGTCTAGGGATATGCAACCCTAGAAATATTGGTTCTTTGGTTGAAGAGCAGAATGAGAACAGAAGGCAGAATAAAATGATGAAGGTAGAGAAAGGATAGCTTTTCATTCATCTCCAATAGAGATGGACTCACAAAGGAGAACAGAATAAGTAAAATAGGAGGATCCAAAGACTATGTTTTACTCTTACACAGTTCCTCACTTCCCCTTCAACAAAATGCATGAGCTGTAGTTTCTGAGAAAACCAGTCATATTTTGTTTCCTGGTTTCCACCTGAATCTTCTTTGTTAATCGTTTACTGATAACAAATAAACACACAGAAACACATATATGTTATCTATACAAACATATGGCATGCAGACTTGAATGAGGGGTTACCTCCCAGTAAACACATCATAAGTTAAAAATATACATTGAAAATGTTGGCAACACACTACACTGTAGAGTATCAGTTGTTTACTGTTGTGATCGTGTGGCTGACTAGGAACTGTGGCTAGCTGCCACAGCCCAACACTGCAAGAAGGTACCATACCACATGTCACTAGCCAAGGAAAAGATCAAAATTCAATGTGTAAAGTACCATTTCTACTGAATGCTTATTGCTTTCACACCATCATGGAGCTGAACCACCATAAATTAGTCAAATCATGGTAAGTCAGGGACCATCTGTATTTGAAATGGGTGTACATAGCCAGTGGGTACACCCATAGGTATATGCATGCATATGCATATTTATATACATATCCACATAAATTGAGTATTTTTTGTCTTCCCCAGGAGCCTGTAAGTTCCATGACAGTGAGAATTTTGTTTATATTTAACTTGCCAACTGAAGGAGACTAACCATTTTCAGCTAAATAGGTGCAGAAAATCTTTAAAAATTTATCTTAAACTTGTTTTCTCCTTCTCATCAGTTTGCTGGGAATGTGAATAAGAAAAGACATATTATTTCCTGATTACTTTGACAGATGCATAATGTGACCTTTGTGTGTCACTTTATAGCAGAGAGATCCATGATTCCAATGGGATGATACAATTGCAATTTTCCTGAAAGTTGACAAAAAGTAACACTAGCCCTGAGGAAACCTATTAGTAGACTAAGTGCCATTTAAAACATCAGGACTTTATACTATGAGGCACTTGAGATAGAGACAAAAGTGATTTTGTGATTAATGCTGGGAGGTTTTGTGAAATGAGAGGCTCTCCACTGATTCCTAAAGCAAAATTTTTAGGTTTTTCTGGAAATTAACTTATTTTTATTTTATTTCTTTAGTCATGGATGCTAGCAAGTCTCTAACAAAAGTGCTATTATTTAGCTCTTTTATCCAGGGAATGAATAATAGATACAAAAATAATAAACAGAAATTTAGACCTATAAAGCTAATGGAAGAGATAATCTAGTATATTTCAGTAAGGAAACAATGGAAAATAAATGAACTATACTCATTACACTGTCTTTTAAAACCTGCAGAGAATCACAGGAAAATAAGGCAGTGGAGAAACTGGGTGATTATGTAAATATTGTTTACAGAAAGGTACATAAACAATTGTGGATGGAATGGGGAGATCTCAGGTAGAAGACAGACTAATGAAAATTTTTCTTGAGTTAAAAAATAAACAAGTCTCCAGAGTTATCAAATTGTCATTGTTATTCACTCATTCTCTTGAGTATTATCGCCAACTTATATGAAATATTTTGCTTCATGTCTGTTCAGTGTGTGTTTAATATGCTTTCTGACCTTTTGCTACTTGTTCATTATTCTAAACAATGTGAGCAAAGGAAATGATAAAAATTTGAAAGCTAATACTATTTCAAATCAAGCAAATATTTTAACCTATTTATTGACCAAACAATACTAGGCAAGTGTGTGTGTGTATGTGTGTGTGTGTGTGTGTGTCTGCATTCAAAACATAACTGAAGATGTTTATCTTTTATAAGTACATATGAAAAGATCTTTGTGGGTATGAAGATTTGTGTGACTAATTGTACAGGAAGTACAGATAAATATAAGTATCTTAACAAACATTTTATGAGTGTATGACCTCAGAAAAGGAATTAGGTTAGCTATTTGTTGTAAAATTTATTAAACATATATTTATTAGTACACTCAAGTCAATATTATTTATAAATGTTACTATATATTAAAAGTATTTCTATAGCAAAGTCATATAGTCTTCTAATTTGGGATATAATTTGAAAAGGATATTTGGAAAACAATGTAGTGGCCTATTCCAGAATAATAAAGTCAACACTTTAGTGATCAGACCAAATCAATGTAAAAATGAATCAATAAAAGATTCAGCATCAGTTATATGAATCTAATAGGATTTGAAAAGATGCCCAATTTTTACCTAAAACAAGAGCAAAGTAATAGTCTATTTGAATCCTCACTTCCTCATGTGAGCTATTTTGAGATTTCAGTACAAGTGTTCAATGGCCACCTGATCTGTAGCTGGGCGTTGGCAGTGCATGTAAATGATGAGTAATTGTTCTGATAAAAAAATTAGTGGGAAAGTAACTTTTTCCTGGAAATAAAGAATGAGTGGTGATGCTTCCCCTTGTCCCAATTAAGTTGGCCACAGAAAAATTTGAAAAAAGAATTGTAATGTCCTTTTTATCTTGTTAATTGAGATACAATTCACATATTAGTTTCAGGGTGTACAACCTGATGATTTGGTGTTTGTCTCTATTGTGAAATGATACCATAATCAGTCCAGTTAACCTCCTGACCACATCGTCACGAATACTACATTTTTGTAATAAGAACTTATAAGATACATTCTCTTAGCAATTTTTGAATGTATAAGACAGTAACACCATTGTTAACAATGGTTATTTCTTGGTGACCTTTTCCAGTAAAACTATATATCTTATACAACACAAAATGACTCTAGTCTTCTGGATTTTTTTTAAAATTAAAAATTTTGTGCTTCACATGGCTTTTTGTACACTGTGATTCTCTACAGTAAGTATATAATTCATAGTGGTACATGTGGGTTTGTGCTTTTTGTATCTGTGTTTATTTTTGCATTGCATATAAGAGTGAAATTTTCAATATTTCAAAAATTTCTAGCATAAGTCTCAGCTTCTCTCCCTGCTAAAACAGTCTTTGTTAGCTCCCATTTACTCCTCCACTTTCACTGATCTATGAGCCAATACAAAGTCACAGCTATTGGTTTTTACAACATATGTCTGTGAAGGTCTCTCACTGCACATGTCAAGACAACGCTCGTGAGCATATGTGAGTTATTTATCATCAAACAGATTTCATAGTAACAGGTGCATCCACAGGACCCAAATGTATAAAAAAGACTAATTTCCTTTTTCCCCCTAAAAGACAGTGACTAAAAGTGATAAGATAATGGCTGGAATCCTAGACAACTAAAAGCTTCCAGCAGATGTAGCTCTTGAAGCTTTTACTAAACACTGGAAAAGCATAATGCAATCATTGCAGGCAAATGGCAGAGAGACTGAAAGATATTAATAAACTCTTGCTCTTCTTTTAGAACAATGGAATGCTTAGACGTGAAAGCACCCTAAGAGGTGTTCTCACCCAACCTCTTCATTTACTGAGGCCAAAAATAGGATGGATGGTTTGCCTAACCTCAGAAGATGTTCCCACAGAAACCAGGTGTTATAACAACTAGCCCAGGGTTCCCTGATCTCCATACTGCTCTACCTTCCTGTTAAAAACAACAGAACCCCCTCCCACATCTCAATTGAGTAACTTCTTGCCTACAGCTTTCTGTACCCCCAATTCATATTTATTATTCTGCTTTTTCTTACTCCAATGCTCTTTGTGCTTATGTGAAAAAATGTTAAGTACACTACAAGGACTGATTGAAAAGAATGTTATCAGGCAGAAATCCGGTGCTGTGCCTGTCACACCTGCGGTGTAATATTATTTTCTCCTGGCGGCACCCATCTGATCACTTGACACAGAATTAAAAATCAGCAGCTCTGAGAGAAGGGCACGCAGCCCTCGCCAGGTCCTTGTCACTAGTGGCTGAGCTCAAGAACACTCGCTTAACCGTGTGTGTGAAAATCAACCCCGAACCTGGCCACTCCGCTTGTGTTGTGTCACTTGCTCAGACCGTGCATGACAAATCCTCAAATGCGTTTGGTGACATTTAGAGAGCACTGTGGACTCTGCCAATATGCCAAGCAATCAAAGTGTGCATGACAAATTATGAAACACATACTGTGAAAATTATGGACCCTGTCACGGTGCCAATCTGCTCCTGAAAACCTACTGCTGCTAGAAGTAATGTTGGCACAAATTTGTTGCTAAATTCAGTCGTATTTCTAATTCAGTAATGGATTGATCTTAATGGTGAGTTGCTGTACCTGTTTAGGTTTCAAACAAATACTGTGGGGCTAATGGCCTCACCTGCTATTATAAGTAATCGGAGGAGTCGACTATTTTCCACCACTCTTCTGTGATGATGGCTCTTATTTACCTCTCTGGATCACACAGGGATTACATAATGGGCCCTCAATCTTGGCTTCCTCAAAGATTTCTTTGGTTGTAGAAAGGTGTATCATAGGAATTATTTCCACATGCTTTAAAACATTGGGGGTATTTAGATCCCCACTGGATCTCAACACTCACAACACCATCGTCATGTCCCCGGAGACTTGCCTGAAGAGATTGTGAATGGAGCGGAGGCAGCTCTCAGGGGCAACACTGGAGAGGAGAGCAGGGCAGAACCGGGTCCAAGTTAGTGTTGGCACCCAGTGAAATCATTGCCTAAAGTCATTAAGTAAAAGGCACTCAGAGAGCTACTTCACAAACTACAACCTATGTATGCATGTAAGCACAAAATAACGATAGCAAAATTCCAGCAACTTAGTGAAAAGATAAGAATATAGGAGCTAAATAATCACAAAAATAGGATCATAGATGTTATCCCCTGACGTTATTAAAATCAGGATGAATTTAATAATTTCTATCATGATGTGGATATTATGTTGCAATAATATTTAAATGTGATGTATAGCTAAAGCAGTATCAACTTCTTATTTGCTAGAGTAAGAGATGTGACATATTTCTGTGTGCTTTGTTTTAATTTTGTAATCGCCACTTAAAGTTTATTCCCTTACTTTTGGTTGGATTAGTGTCCATTGTATTTAAAAAGAATCTGGAATTTGAACAGTGATATGATGGTTGCTTTTCTCGATACGTATTTGCAGTTCTCTTTAATAAAACAGATTCTAAATCATATTGGGCGTTAGATGGATTAAAATAATAACCATGACATTTGCTCTTATCACCCTAAAAAAAGTGAATAGTGATCCCCAAAGTAAGTCCATTTGTACCAGGTTTGTTATAGTATATGTAAGTTCTTTTTTATTTTTTTCTTAAACCTAGAGTATCATCTGGATTTAAATATCATTTGTTTATGAGTCAACCTAAATTAGAATTATATTAATTCTGCATGGATTGTTAAATATATATAAAAATTAAAATAACCATGGGCAAAACTGTTTCTCACTTAAGTTAACTTTTTTTGTGTAGCTTTTGACACAGAAATCATGGGACCTTAGGAGACATAGTAATATTTTTAGCTGGATTTAATATCATAAAACTAAGTGAAAGTTATCAAAAAACCAAGTGAAAATCCTGGTTTAAAAGAGATTTGGCAAAATCTAATAATTACTGAATCCAGGGCTACCACCATATGGATCTGGATCTTTGTGAATAATATGAAAAAAAAAAAAAAAAAGAGGAATGGAAGGAGAACTCTTTCCAGGACTTTCTCTGCATGACGCATGTGGAGGCCCTGAGTTTTAGCTTCTGTCAATACCAGACATCTTGAGAATGAAGCCAAACTATGCCCTCTGATTCAGGCTCCTTTGCTTCGATGAAAAGAGAAGTTGACAAGGCAACTTCCAGCCAGGTTCTCTCAGACTTCTAGGAGTCTGTCTAAACTGTCAGTTAGCAAATCTTCTTTTAAATGATACAGAGGAGAAATCCCAAAATTGAGAACCAGAGCAAGGATTTAGAAATAAGCACAGATCCTACATCTAGGAAATAGTAATGAAAATTGTGACATGATTGTGTTTATCCATGTGAATATTAATTCTCCTAAATAGGAGAGCATATATATTTTTTTTATTGGCCAAAAAGAGAGTCCAGGAGGCTGGTCAGTGCCAAATGAAAAAATGGCAGCACTCCCTCCATCTATGTCTCTGATTATAGAACAGCGGGAGAGATCATTAGGGTAGCAGACACGTTCTGCTGTGGGGCATATGTCAAGTTCAATACTGTGAGCAGATTTAAGCTTTGCCAAGGATGCCAAGTACTTCTTCCTGTGACTTCTCCAACAATGAGGTGCTGGGCTTGCGCTGTTGGCAGTCTTACGGAAAACCATGGTGGTGAGTGACACAGATGGTGTGGGGAGTCTGACATTGCATATTATTTACCAATCAGAAAATGACTAAGTTATTTTATGCACACAATTATAAAGGACCACCTGTACCAGGGTGTGCTGCCTGCTTGTGGGCAACAGCAGGAAGAGGGCATGCATCCATGTAAGAGAGAAACTCTTTCCTCTTCATAATATGTATTTTTGCAATTTTAACATCACCTTTATTCATATTCAGTGTGTGGGAATTCAATAACTTTTCTTCTATCATGAAGACTCTGCCTAACACCATTTGGAGAGCTAGCATACCTTTCATGGACCTCATTTTCTAGCTACAGTTCCTGAAATATCAAATGCTGCCTTATAAGGAAATTTCCTTGAGTAGTCTGTAAGGAATACCAGTATAAGGACGTTCCAATATACTAATCAGACATTCTATAGCAATTTTTAAAAAATGCTTTTATTTATTTTTTGTTGAAGAACTGGGGTGTAGGCCAGAGGTGTCGGAGATAAGAAGATTCACCAGAGACAGAGTGGGGAGCAGAACTGATGGAATTACTGAAATACACTGCTAAGGGGAGCAGTGGGTGAGACAGGAGAGGTCTGCTATGCCATATGTGAGTTAGCTTACTGGCTGGGGATTGAACTCAGGCCATAGCAGTGCTGGTGCTGAGACTTAACCCTTAGGTCACCAGGGAGGCCCATCTGTAGTAATTTGTATGTCAGAAATAATCTGATTATTTAAAGATCTTATGCCATTAAATGGTATCCTCTTGGCATGGATATGTGGTATATACATTTATAGATAAAGTTTTGAATATATATATCTATTAATTTTTTTAGTCATAACGAGCTTTTACTTGGATATAAGGATTGGCTTGATGGCAGGAAAGGTGGTAATGTAGTAAGAATTTTAAATATATCTCTATAACTAATATTTTACAGTGGAAAGATATAGTAAGAATTAAAAGATATTTTCACTAAAAGGAATCAATAGCCCAATAGCCCACAGAAGACTCAGACAAGATAACTCTTTGGGGAGAACATATGCAAACAAACTTTCTAAAAACTGAACAGGTTTTGGAATCACATCCTAGGTTGGAATCTTTTCTGAACCATACACTGGGTTAAGCTGGAAAGTTATTTAATGTGAGTCTCATATTGTTGATCTGTACAGAAGAGTAATACTATCTACATTAGAGAGTTACTGATAGCACTACATAAGTCATATCTATAAATTGTCTACCACGGTTGGTTAAGAAATTGCTGATTGTAGCAAGGCATTGGCAGTGCATGTAAATGGTAATTTTTCTGATAAAGAGTTAATGGAAAAATAACTATTTCCTGGAAATAAAGGATGAGTGGTGATGCTTCCCCTTGTCCCAATTAAGTTGGCCACAGAAAACTTTGAAAAAAGAATTTTAATATCCTTTAAATCATTTTTGTTAATTGAGAATCCTGGGGAAGAAAAACTTCCATTTTTTTTTTTCCAGAGGTTTCTAGAAGAGTGTTTTTTTTTTCTTTTTTCCTGCCATGGAATAGGATTATATGATGTGTGAATACAAAGAATGGCATTGCTGTAGTCTTTTTGATGGCTGCATTCTGGGGAGTGCCTAGGACTCTCAGAAAAGCATGTGATAGAGTCGGCTTACATGGCAAAGTCATGAAAATCAGTGCCGAGAGCCAGAGAGAATGTGATCTGTGGTCGGGTTGCTATGCTGTGAGCTCACAATGAAAAACTTGTGCTACCTCTAAAATTTGACTCTTGTAGGTCAATAAAAATCCAGTTCAAGTTGAGTTTTCTGTCTTTAGAACACAAAACATACTAAATGATCTAAGTGAAAAATGCTCTTTCATTTTTTTGCCATAGGTGGTTACATAATGCCTTTGTAAAATTAAATACACATGTAAACAAAGAATTTAGAATGTAATTTTTAGAAGGTAATTATTGTGATTAATTTTTATTTTGGGCTATTTTATGGTTTTCCTTTTTTGGTGGATTGCTTCAGAATTCATCTGTAGATATACATAATTGGTAATAAATTCAGTGTTGAATGATTTATTATTAGAGAATATAACATTTGAAACTAATTTCACCAAATTATTTTGTATGCTTATTTTATAGACTACAGTAAGATATGTATTAAATTCAGTTCCGGTTTGAGTAAAAATAGAAATTTAAAATAATTTTCCAACTCATATTTGCTATTTAACTCACATATTCACCAGTGAAGTTTATTAAACTGTTTATCATAATTTTCAACACCAAGTCATGTGCTAACCCTGAAAGGTCATTGAGACACCTGAAAAAATTATTTGCTTTGCTCCAAATTAAGGAATACTCCATTTTATGACTAAAAATACTGAAGACAAAGACCTCTGAAAATCAAGGAAAGATATCTTATGGAAAATAAGCATTTGCCCACATTTAAAAACTTCTGAGAAAGAGATGTCTTAAAATAGTAGGGACAGTTAATCTATATGAAACTCTTCCCAATTCTAAATACATATGCATATACTATAGCCATTGTTCTAAATATCTCAGAATAAGATACCAGAATATCTCAGAAATGTCTTTTTAGATTAAAAAAATTGTATTAATCTACACCTGTGGCAATAAAAAGTTCAAATTGCTCCATTACTTCTTAAATTTATTAGTCATTTAATGAAACACTGTCATTTTAATTTTCATTTAAAATATTACATGTTCTTTAGCAAAAGCAGGTGAGTTTTTCACCTATATTTATATGATCACCTACTTATATATGCTTTAACAATAAGATTTTAGGGCATACTGGGAAGAGTGCAGTAAATTTCTTGAGTCATAGAGTGAAGTAAAATTTCATTCAGTAAGGTGCCACATAAATCTGGATTACTCATCACAGATCTATATGGAAGTGGTACTGTCTCTGTCTTTAGACTGAAGGACAAAAATCTCAGATTGTAGAAAAGTGTTGAAGTGAGTAATCTTTGAAAGCCAGTATTTGAATACAGAGGTAATATATTACATTTATAAAATTTTCATAATTCCTCTTAAACAGAAACAATAATTTTAGCAAATATTTTTAAAGAAATATCCTTTAAATTTATTAAGTTAACATCATAAAAATGACGTTTTTAGTATTCGGTTCTATAAAATGTATGTGTAGATTTGTGTAACCACCTCCTCAATCAGGATACTGAAAAGTTCCCTTTTTCCCAAAACTCCGAATGTTATCCCTTTGCAGTTATGCCCTTCCACATACCCAGCTTCCGGTAACCTCTGATCCAATATCATGATCATTTAGTCTCTTGAGAATGTCAAATAAATGGAATCATACAAACATCCACTTCATTTATTTCTGCTTTATATTGTATGTTTTCTTTGAGTTTATTTTCCTCTCTTTTTTTTTGGTTTCTTTTTCTTCCTTTTCTTTTTGGGACACATAAAAGGTTTTATTAATCCTCTCATGAAAAACCTGCACAGTCACCACAGATAGAGATAAAGTCACTGCAGAATCTTTACTCCTTTTGTTGTCCAATCTCCAGCTCACTGCTAGACACTTCATTTCTTTTTGCCAGCACGATGTAGGCCGCTGCAGTCCCCCTGAATTTCTTCATTCTGTTCTTGTGTTCCTTTCGCTGTTTTCTGGAGGTATTTTTCTTCTCATACAGGCCGCGTCTTGCAAGTCTATGTTTGGGTTCGTTTTTCTTTGCATAATCCAAGCAATCGTAAATCATGCCAAAGCCAGTTGTATTGTCACCTCCAAAGTGGTTTCATAATCCAGATACAAAGATGACATCAGGGTGGTCTTGCACATTTTCAATAGTTTTTCCTAAATTTCTGTCTTATTTCCTGTGACCTTTCCGGGGTGAGGGACATCAATGTCTATTTGTTTCCGCTGAAGCAGTCGGTGGGTCATGAATTTCCTAGTCTGGATAGTTACAGTGTCATTCATGATGGCCGCCGATATTCAGGAAGTCAGGGATGGAAAAAAAGCTCTTTGGTTTCTTAAGGTGAAAATTTAGATTATCAATTTGAGACATTTCTTCTTTTATAACAGGAGCATTTGATTATGTGTATGTTCCTGTACACTGTTTTAGTTACATCTCACAAATACTAATTGGCTGTATTTTCAATTTTATTCAATTATTTTGGTTTTTGGATCCAGGATATGACCTATAGTGGTGAATGCTTCCTGTACACAAGAAAGTAAAATGCACATCCCTTGCATCACAGGACAACTGGAAGGATTCTCCTAGTACCCTGTGCTGATGCCTTGTGGGTTTTCTACTGCCCTCAAGGTAGTAGGTACTGGACGGGGGAAACTTGTAAATTCACTGCTGATCTTCACATACTTTAATTCTATTCTGCTGCAATTTTTTTTCTGTTCCAAGTGCTCAAATGGCTGCTATATGCGTTCCCTTCAGATTTCATAGATGCAGTTAATGGGAAAGAATAAGAAGGCTGCTTTTACTCTTTCATTGTGTAAAAGTATTATTGAGCTGTATTAGTATTATCAGGTTTACCACTTGCCAAATCACAAATGCCTAATTTTAAACCTGTGTTTGTAGAAGGTGGTCAATTTTATTTATTTATGCACAAATACTTATTTTGCACCTATTATGTACAGGAGCAACTGATCTAGACATTGAGGATAAATCAAGGTATAGAATGCCCTGACTGAATTTACATTCTAGAGGGAGGAAGCAGAAACATACAACTAAAAATATGAAATACATCAGATCATTTATGTTCAAGAAAGAAACACAAGGTGGAGATAGGTGATTGGAAGTGTAATGGGAGGAGGCAGTGGAATTTTCAAAAGGATTATAAGGAAAATTATCACCAAGAAGCAGATATTTGGATGAGTAAAGAGATATTATCTGTGCACTTTGGGAAAACCATCTTCTAAACATATGAAAGAGGGGCCTCCCTGGTGGTCCAGGGGTTAAATCTCAGTGCTGTCACTCTAAGGCCTGAGTTTGATCCCCAGCCAGGGAACTAAGAGAGAAGCCCACTCCTGTCCTGCTTGCTGCTCCCCTTTCTGTCTCTGGTGAGTCCTTTCAACCCCCTGCACCTCTGTCCTACACCCCATTTCTTCTAAAAAAAAAAAACACCTTTAAAAAAAGAGATTAAATTGAGGAGATTTATAAACATTTTCTATTGTTATTTTCCTAACTGAAACTTGCTATTTTAATCATGGGTGCTTTATTTTTGCATAGTTATTCCTGAGTAAACATATAAACTATAAAAATTTATTAATCAAGTCACTAAATTATTAAAACTTGTTAATTTTAAACTTAAATCAGACATAAATCTTGATAAGATGTAAAACTAAACTGAGTTGACCACAAATGATTTTATGTATCATAGGCTGGTTTTTGCTAGCTAGTAAACTTCTGTGATTTGACAAGGACAAGGTAATTTTTTATGTAACCAAATAAGCACTTTTCTTTGGAGTTTTGAGCTCCATTTGTCCATTTGAATTACTGTGGGGAGAGAAATTATCAAATTCAAATTTGTGGTAAAATTTTACATTGCATCTCTGCTTTTCCATTGCTGATTTCAGTATTGAATGTCAACTTCAAGCACAATCTTTAATTGCTGGAATATCTTACTTCAGGAGTGGCAAGAGCAATATGGACAATGCTAGGCCAAAGTTGGCTGCACTGAGTTACATAAAGGGCCATGCCCAGATGCTGGCCCTGAAGTTGCCATGCCATTCTAATTGACTCCCTGGGGAATCTCAGTCTGAACCGCTGAGGGCTCAACTCAGCTTTGCAGTTGTGAGTGAGTAACTGATGACAGAGGTTGCTTGGTGTGTTTGTGTATGTGGAAGTGTTGAGAACTGGAGGTTATACCAAGGCCAGCAGTCATTACTCCTCAGGCCCAGTGGAACTTACACCTTGGTTATCAGGTTTTACCTTTAGTACAATTAAATATATATTTATTTTGAAATATGAAAGCACGTGAAAGTTTTTAACCAAAAGGCAATGTCTTGCAAAAGCAAAATGCACCTAATGTAAAAACATGTATATTTGTACATAGTCACAAGTATATACATACATATGCATATATTTGAAAATATACAAAATATTTTTGTGTCTACATAAGTGTATTATCTAAGGATAGTGACATCTTTTAGGTAGACTTATGGAATACTTAACGTTATTAGTGTTAGGCCAAATAAGTGTTGTTTTTGAATATGCTGAGGCTCTCTTTTGTTCTTGAAACACAGCTTGGAATATATATTCTGTTAAGAAATTAGCCTACTTTCAAATCCCTTATCCTACTTTAATTATATTCTCAGTTAAAGAGAAACAGTCTTAAAGTTCTACATTAATGTGATCAAAAAAAAAAAAATCTAGGGATGTCTTTTTCCCCCATAAGTCTTTTTCCACCATTACAAATTTTCAGCTGGATATGATCCAACTCTGAAACTTCAGCACTTTTTGGTGCATAAATTCTGACTTAAAACATATTTTTAATTTAAAAGGAACTTGGTTTTATTATAGAAACAAGAAGCAGTTTATTACTTGGACTTACATTGAATAGCACCTTGTATCTTTAGTATTTAAAGAAAACCATTCTTAAAAAATAATTTAAATTTTCATAAGGTTTTATCTGAATAATCTGGTGTCACTTTAGAGAGATAGCCTAATGTGAAATGAAGATATGAATAAATAAAACAAATCCATAGAAAGATATGAAATTTTAAAAAGCACATAGTATCTACTTAAGCAACGGCCCCCCCCACAAAAAAAAAAAAAACTCATAAGCAGAGGATAAGTCAGTAGCTTGCTTTCAAAAAACAAGATTGATTTAAATTAAAATGAATGTTAAGAAGCTGCTGATAAAAATTGGTTATTCTTTAGCGCTGAACTCTCTTAGGGCAACTTCTTATAATTTTACATGCACATGTATAGAAGCTCTAATACCATAAGGGTTTAAACAAGAGAAAGTTATAGGCATATTTTTAAGCTGATTGTATGAATATAATTAGTTTTTTTTTAAAGATTTATTTATTTATGCATACAAGCTGGGGTGCAGGCCAGAGGCGGGGGCAGCAAGGGGGTTCACCAGAGACAGAGTCGGGAGCAGAACAGGCAGATCAACGGAAACACACTGCTGAGGGGAGCAGTGGGCGAGGCAGGAGAGGTCTGCCTGTGCCATGTGGGAATCTCCCCAGCCAGGCAACAAACTCATGTAGCTGCTGCCAACAGCTCCACAGCATAGCGCTTAACCACTGCGCCACCAGGGAGGCCCAAGAATATAATTAGTTTCTATTGGAAGTAGTTATTCTGTTAATTTCTACATGTGTATTTGATGAAAAAAACCTCGAATCTTACTGGTACTGATTACAAAAAAACATCAAGCTAGTTCTTGAACACTTTCTGAGACAAGTGACATTTCCTATTTAATTAAAATATTCATAATGTATCAGTTAGAAATATCTGCACCAATAAGACAAACTAATCAACGTTCTTCACAGATTTATTTTTCATAATGATTATTTTTTATTGTCAACCATAATGCATTTTTGGCCATGCTTTTTGTGAGTTAGAATATTCTTAATTTTGAAAGTGTACCTATTCTGCTACTTAAACACCTTTATGAAAATTGCTATAACTGGCTTGCTTTTTCACTTGTTCCATAGTTAGAAGCAGCAAAGTTAGGGAGTCAGAATAAAAGAAAGGAAACCAACGTTTCAATTTTAGAGCTTTTATATGGATAAATAAGAGTAGGTATATATTGGTAATATGTTAGAATATTAAACAGAATAATTTAGAAACATAATTAATAGGGTAAAATATAATCATTGGCATGGTAAATCCCCTAAGGAACTGCATCATTAAATTCTGTTAAATTGAAAAGTTTGTTCATAATACTTTTACTCTGTTTCAAAGGAATTATAATAATAAAATGTTGAAATAGTTATTACATTTTTAAGTGTTAGAAATTCCCATTCTCTCATTCACTCACTACTGTTCCTTGTTTATTTTTAATATTTCCCTTCATAGGCTATAGACTTGGTGTGATCTTGCTTAGTTTTTTCAACTCACAACTTAGTCACAGGGAATTATTTAAAAATTATAATGTAGAATAGAAAATATTAGAGTGGCATACATGTACCTATTTAGGGATAAGTTTCTTGGAAAGATTTGTTTCACATATTTTGTATACCAGATAGTAATGGAAACAATTCGGGTAGATTTTGGCATACAATATTACAGAAAAGCAACGGAAAGTCAATTGAAGTGTATAGACCTGTGTTACTTATGTGAATACTTCATTGACTGTATTTTATCTATGTTTTGGAATACACACAATGAATATGATCAAGTGGCTCACTTTCAATGTTGCAATCAAGACCTCACTGATGGTTGATGAATTGCCAATAAAGATGAAAAACGAAGTGTTAGACTTAATCATTTTACTGTCAGAGATCTATGTATCAATCGTTGGTGAAAAACATCCTCCAGAGAAGAAGCTGGCTATTACTTAATTAGCATTGGAATATTACAGGCACAGATTTTCATTTCATAACAGTATTTCAAATGAATTATGAAACTAAACAGAAGTCAAGATGTAATACAGGCTGTAGATATGGCAAAATTAGATGGGTTTGACTGTATAATACAAACCAGCACAGTCATCAACTCACTTAACTGAACTAGGTTCCTGTGGATGTGAAAAAAAAAAAAAAATCCTGAACAGAGAGAGACTCAAGCTTGGATTCATTGGTAAAAATCTATTCAAATGAGATGTTATATATTCAATAGGTTAAACTTAGATTTTTTGTGTGAATTAAAAATAAACTAGTAGTTATTAGTTGATTGAAACAATTATATCCATTTCAGAAATTGGGACATTTGTGGTAAGAAAAAAGATTAGAGCCAGGGTGTAAAAATAAAGTGGGAGAAGACATTTTGGTTCTTGTTTAGCACCATTTAAGCATTTGGTTATACTTGTTTTCATCAAAATAATAATAATAATACAATTAAACAGAAAACCTCAATGGTTGCTTCTATCACTTGGTGTTTGAAGTGATTCCTATTTTTTATTCATGATATTTTGTCTTAAAATCTTAATGGTAAGTCCATAGTATTTCATTTGACTTTTAATACTTCCAGAATGCAAGTGATATAAACCAACATTCCCTCAATAAAAATAAATTTAAAAATTATCAGTAAACATTTAGTGAACATTAAACAACTCTTTAACATATAATGTACATAAATACAAACATAAATATGTAGAAATTAACATTTATAAAGATAAAATAATCTATAATAGTAAGTAATTTTTTATAAAATAAAGGATAGCCCATTTTCTACCCTTGCATAAACTATTTTCATTTATCTATCTGCACCACTCTTACAAAACAGAGATAAAAAGACTAGGTAATGATTAACCATAAAGTTACAAATGTAGATGTATAATCAGACAATTATTTAAATAATTTTTTAAAAGTGCCTCCAACATCTTTAAAGTATTCATCCTTGATTTTGATTCTTGAATACTTTTTCTTGACACACTTCACTTTTTCATCAACAGTCTTTCCTACGCTTCCTAGTTTTTTACCCTGGGATTAATCGTCTCACAGAAAGTCTCCTGTGGGTCTGATTTTTAGCCCTCTTCTCGGTGTTTGCTGTTTTTGACTTCTTTCCTTGGTTTTGGCTTAGACAATATTTTCACTTTCTAGGCTAGCCTCTAACTCAAACCCATTCTCCACAATCAAGGGTTAATTTAGCTTCATTGGTTCTCAATTGGAACATTTTTAAATATATGGGCCCCACTCCCAGCAGTTAGATCGAAATATCTGGGGATGGAGCACAGGTATAGGGATTTTTTTTTTTTAATTGTCCCATCTTATTCTAAAGTGAAGCCAGAGTAAAAATCATTGCCCTGCAGCATACTAGCTCAGCCTCAAGCTCTATTGGCACTTTGTACTGGATAATTCTTTGCTGTAGGAAACTGTTTCCTTTACATTTTAGGGTGTATAATAGCATCACTGCCTCCCCCACTAGATGCCAGTAGCAACTACCATGGACCCATTGTGACAACAAAACTATCTCTAGACATTGCTGAATATCTTCCTTGAGTGAAAATTTCCCCCATTTGTGACTTGCTGTGGTGTAATTACTAGAGAATCAGAGAAAAGGATTATTGCTGAACTGGAGTTATAAAGTAGACCACTAGGGAGAATAAAGTGACTCAGTCCAAGTTGGCATCTTTCAGGACCTATCAGATATGGCTCAGTTGGAATAGACTCCAGGCAAGAAACCTGGCCATGTCTGCCTGTACTGAACAGTTACCAGGAAGGCTGATCTGGCTATCAGTGCTAGATGGGGAGGCATCCACTATGTGTGAAGTCAACTGGTGCTGGGTGTTCCACCTTAGGCAAGGGAAGTGCATTTCAGGAAGTGATAGATAACAATGGTGATTCCCAAAATGAGATACTTACATACCTCATCTAATGGTCCTGTCATGAACTCTCAGCTCTAAAAAGCAGACATGAATAGGATGTATGTACAGTGTAAAAAATTAGGGGTGGTATTCCCCATGCAACAAAGAATCTACAGTGATCATTTAGAATTGGTACAAATATTCAAGATTTTGCAAGAGCCCGGCACGTTTCCATCTGCCTCCTATGTCATTTTTAGATGTACTTTTCCTCCTTATTACAGGGTGTCTGCTATACCTCCGGGCATTGCATGAACATTTTGGACATGAAAAAGGGACACAAGGTAAGAGCCACAAGCAAAGTGCCAAAGTCCTTTCTCTTAGGAGGAAAAAAGTAAAAATCTTATGTTTTCCCCCTCAAATCCAATTACATCTTCCTGACAAAAATCCTGCAAATAGATACCCTACTTTCAAGAGAGGCTGGGAGATAGAATATTTTGGCTAGATTAGTTGCTACTTTAGAAAATAAAAATTCATTAATATGAAAGAAGGGGAGAGGCAGGAATGAATGCTGGCTAGTCACCAGCAGTGCCTGCAGCAAGGGGTCTGAAATCTAATCTTGCAATTGGGAGGACAATCATTCAAAAGAATTAGGAAAATGACTCGAACAGTATATACGAGAAATAAGAAAAAAAGCTACCCTATAACCAAGCCAAATATCTCACTTCATGTTTTGTAGATTTTTTACTGAGTTGTGGTTTAATTTCATGCATATTAATCGGAATGGTTTCCCAAATATAGTATGCTATCTCCAGAAAATGAAAGGTCTTTCAAGCATTATCTTTCCTTCTTACTAGTGGAATGTGAAATATGCAATAAATTCTCCTTTATTCCGTAAGGTATGTCCCAGCATGCCCCAAACCACTGAAGCCCTAACCATTTTGTTGATCTTATGGACACCTCATTGTCTTAGGACTTACTCCGACCCTGGGAAGTACCTTTCTCTTACCAGATATCCAGCATACTTGCCACTTCTTGCTCACCCACTCTAATAAGCATGATATCAGAAATATATCATACTTAATATGTGACTATTAAAATCTTCTGAAGAACACCTGGATTGCCCAGTCTGCTTCAAATTATATTATGGTATAATTTGGGGTTTAACATGGTTTGAGGAAGATTGTAGATGCTTACTCTTGTCTATCTTACATGAGTTCATATTTCTGATCCTGCTCCTTTTTTTTTTTAAGATTTATTTATTTATGCATTCAAGAGCTGGGGTGTAGGCCAGTGTGTGTGGGGGTGGGGGGTGGTGAGAGAATTCAACAGAGAGAGTGGGGAGCAGAACAGGCAGATCAGAAATACACTGCTGAGGGGAGCAGCGGGCAAGGCAGGAGAGGTCTGCTGTGCCATGTGGGAACCTCCCTGGCCGAGTATTGAACTCCTGCTGCAGTGGCTGAGGATAGCTTCATAGTGCTGTGACTTAACCCGATGCACCATCAGGGAAGCCCCTGAACCTGCTCCTTGAGAGAAATATAATAGGATGTGTTCACTAGCTCACTGGCCACATACTCTGTATTAGACTCTTTGCTAATCTGTACTAGTAAAGATATCAGTAGTTCAAGGGTACAGTGGCTTCAACTAGGTTTCCTACTGCTAGTCCTCCTGGCTTTGTTTGGATTTGATATGGTCCAGCCTGGTAAAGTAAATGGATATACATTGGGCATACATACTACTTCTGCATTATTCAGTTCTTAATAGA
Organism: Scalopus aquaticus; assembly: GCA_004024925.1. NCBI lineage: Eukaryota > Metazoa > Chordata > Mammalia > Eulipotyphla > Talpidae > Scalopus > Scalopus aquaticus. The sequence goes on along the minus strand of PVIJ01003938.1, from coordinate 15,954 downwards.
TGTCAATCATCTTTATCCTAGGACGGGGTATTGTTTTTGAAATATTCTTTGCCAGAGCTTGGGTGGACAGTGATGGAGGTTTTCACTTAGCCTTCCTCATTATGACAGAGGTCAAGGGGTCAAGGTAGAAGTTTCTATCCACTCCTAAGTATGTCTATGTCAGTTTTACATTTGGGAGTAGAGGGAAGAGCACTGGGTCTGTGGAACTAGTAGAGTCACTGTGAGTTGTATGTGAACAGAACCCACTAAGGTATTATCTGTACCCTATATAATCCTACTTAACAAAGTGGCCATGATGATGTTCCAAACCCCGCTAATCTCCAAACATCAGTGCTAAAGAAAACTTGTGTCAATAGTCCTGAAAATGACTAGGTAGTTCCTTTTCCACAGTGTATAATTATCTGAGTGACTTTGGATCCTATGGAAAAGAACAGGGGAACAATTACCAGGTGTCAAAGTCGATGTATGGTAGAGCTAATGAAACCATATCCAGGTCCCCTTTAATAAGGAACTTGTTTCCCCAGTTACTGAATGTTTCTTCAGGAATAGCCTTGGCTGCATAAAGTCACTTTGCCTAAAACCATGTTTCTTCTCATGTGATCTACTTCCAAGGACTCATCAATGAGACTATAATGACCCTATCATATTACTACAACTTAGGACAATTCTGAAGGGATATTCCAGCTTCTGAGTTTCCCATAGGGTTGACCTGTACTATCACTGGTCTGTAATCACCCTCAACTTCAAGTTCTGATATCTTGTTTCTTTCCTCCCATTCCACATGTTTAGATCTTTAGTATAATAAACATCCTGCATATTAAAATCCATTTTAATGTCTATTTTCCAGGAAACCCAGTCTGCAATGATTCAAATGCTGTATTCAACAGTCTCTGAAATATATGACTATACCCCTTTCCCCAATATGAATTGCCCTTTGGAATAAGTCTGGAGAAAAAAATCACTGTATACACTTATTAGGGATACATAGGGCCCTTCCTCCTGGGGACAAAGCCTTAATTTCATTCAGAGTTCAGATCTGAAAACTATTCAGATCTAGATATTGGGAAAGGATTATGAATTTTTAATGGGATGATTCCCCTTAGCCTCTGACCTAGACTTAAATTCTTGTGTTTGTAGAAATTGAGCAAACATTTATTGCACATCCCGGGTTTCTTTGGTCCTATTAAGCATCTCTGTAGTAATCTGTGGGTCAGGGTCCCATGACAGCCACTGCAACCTTGTCACTCGTTAAAATCGTTGCAAACACCTGGCATCTGCAATGCTTGGCCTCAGTTACTCTAAGGACCTAACAATCCAATTGAATCTAGTTTTATAAGAGCATCTCATACTGTTAAATGTGTGGCACAATTAATGCTGGTGATACGGGTGCCCATCCCACCAGAGCATTTCTTATTATTTGGTGAGCAGTGTCTTCTGGGTTCCACCAGAAAAAAAAAAAAATGTTTATGTGGTTACATATGGTGAGAGTCTCTTTGTATTTTACCAGGAAGTTCCTCTGGCTTTCATACTTAACACTTCAGTTGATTATTCATCACCTCAGTCTTTTATTGTCTTTTTTAGTGCATTATTACCCCCAACAATAGTTTTTAAAGTTTATTGTTCTTATAATTACCCTTCTTTCTGCATTTCTTAAACTCCTGAGGCATCGTAGCCATCAGCCCCTACTTTTGCACTGGTATCAATTTCCATTTCACCAATTTAAACGATTGTCTCAGAAATTTACCATGTGAAGAGATTCTTCTAACAGTCCAGAGCTGGGAAATTCAACCAAATTCTCACTTTAGCATGTGCTTCCTAGTACTGTTTTTGGGATCAAGTGTTGCAGGTCAGGTTGCTGTCTGAGAAGTAGGTGATTTATCAGGGAGTTCACGTGGCAACAACATCCGTGGGGGACTAGATGTTTGAGATGTAGTCTTTGTTTTATAATGTCCATTATATTTTTGGCATTTTCATTCCTCAAGTTGAAAAGGCCTGCTTTTTAAAAGACAAGCTGAATAAAAGAAATACCTCATAATTTTTTTAACGAGCATTAATACTTTCGTCTGAGTCACAGAGTCTAGACCCTCTGTCAGTGTGGGGGTTTATTGTATCATTCCTATGTTGGCATAAGTGTCTAACAGTCACATAAATCTGGTTGGGTGTCACAACTATATGAACATACAAGGCAAAGCTCAAGCTCCCACTGTTTCTGGGAGTGGTGTAGAGTAGTGTGGATAAAAATTCAATGTATTTGACAAGGGTCCAGAAGTTAGAGGACAAGGCAGGACAAGGAAATCTTCAGTGGCACCTTCAAGAGAGGGCAGTGCTGGCAAGTGAAGTTGTCCTATTGCCATTGCTTCTGGATTTCTTTTTTCTGACCTTACACTAGGCTCTTAATAAATTTTGGATGCTCATTTTTCCTTATTATCTGTTTACCATCATTTTCTTTGTATCCAGGAGATCGCACCACTTACCTCCAAGCAGGTATAAAAGCAAGCTCAGTCATCTACACTAACTCTGGAAAATGATGCTGTAACTATTTCCTCTCTGATCACTAACCTCCATCCAACATGCTTCCTTCTTCACTATTCATTTCCTTCTCTTAAACTGACTGACTTCATTTCAGGCATTTCACTCTGGCTCTGAGAAAGTTTTTCTTAAAATGTAAATGCTGTATGGCCACTCAGTGAAAAATCTTCAGAGATACAGCCTGCAAGTCTTGTCTGAGCATTTTGGACACTGCCCTTGCTGGGCTCACAGTAGCTTTTTGTGCTTTTCTCAGAATATCCAGGTTAGCCTCCCGAGTTCTGGCGTGAAGGATCACATACAATCTTCTAGATTCCCACAAATGTGTGCATTTTAACTGTGAAGCACAACCTGCTTTCCTATTAAATAGTTATCAAAGATGAATTGAAAGCATATTTTTTGAGAGTAATGAAAACTTAGTTATGCTACTGATTGGAATAATATATGTGTACTGTTAATTAATATTTGATGCAGCATTAATATTTTGCTAATTTAGTTCAACATTAGCATTTGGAATCATAGAAATGACAATTGCAATGTGAGATGCCATAAAAGTAGCTACATTAATATAGTATTGCTATATTAATACTATAAACACTTTTGCAAGCAGGCATTAGATAAACATTTCATTTTAAAGTGTCTCCAGGAAAGCGAATTTACAATGGTGTAGGAGTATATAGGGATGTGGAAAATAATTAGAAAATGGAAAAGTCAAAGCAGTATTTTTACTTTCTCTTCATCCAATCTCTTTTAAGAATATTGCTGCTGAGATGGGTACTAATCAGATAAGGTGGGTCAGCTGACATGCCACCATGGACTTAAAGTTTTCATCTGATGAAATGTGGAAATCTTGCTAGGCTCGGATGTTACAATATGGTAAATACAATGAGCATACTCATTAGGAAACAATGGAATTACTTAAGCAACACAAAACATCTCTGCACATGAGACTAGCTTGTGCAAACCCCATGACTACATAGAGAGGACTTGAAAATGAACCTTCTTGAGAGTATTATGTTGAAACTACAGCAGGCAGCCTCAGGCCTTTTGCTTTAGCAGAGCAGTTCACTTGGCAGCACAGAAGGACAAAAAATCATATACATGCCTGTGTGTGTGTGTGTGTGTGTGTGTGTGTGCAAGAGCAAAAGATTGGAAGGAGAGATGCATGGATGACATTTTCTGTTAACAAATTTTAAAAGTATAGTTACTATATTAAAATTTGATTTATAATATTGTACATTTAAAAGTTGCTAAGAGAGTAAATTTTAAAAATTCTTGCAAGAAAAAAATAACTGTGGTGATAGATGTTAACTAAGCTTATTATGGTGATTATTTTTTAACAGATATGTATATCAAATGGTTATGCTGTATACCTGGAACTAATAAATGGTAAATATATATCATAGAAAAAACAAGTATTCAACATCTTTTAAAAATTCTCTTTAGCAGTCTTTTATTTGTAAAGCTTTTGCTGGTAGACAATAAAAGTCTCATCTATTATTAACAATTACAAGTTTCAAATTCTTACAAAGTTGGTTATAATTTTGATAATAGGTTACTTCTGTTTTGTTTTACTTTTACATCCTTGTTTACTTCTCACAGTGTAGGATTTTTCCCCTATAATGTGGTCATCATAGTTTTCCCACCACAAGCACCCACAGTCCTCCACTACACTGCACTGTGCAAACGATCCTCCCCACTATGTCCTCCCATACCTCTGCCCTCTTATTTCTCCTCCCCTCCTGAATGCCTCAGAGCCATGTTCCACTTTCAAGGGTTGGACTTAAAGTTTACCTTTATTTGATCCTAGGTATGCTTTCTCTAGATTCCATGTCATTTTTTAAAATTTATATATTATAATATGTATATAATATATATATAATATATTACATCATTGTTCATTTTTGTACAATGTATGCGCGTAGCTTTCTCCTTTTGGGCATATTCCCCATAAAATTCCCACCACCAATTCACCCATGAACCATCACTATAGTCCCTTGTGCTCTTCTCTCGTGTTTTGGTCCACATGTAATTGAAAGCATCTTGTATTTCTCTATTTCCTTCTGGCTCACTTCACTTAGAATAATCCCTTCCAGCTCCATCCATGTTATTACAAATGGCATGAGTTTATCTTTTGTGACCACTGAGTAGTAGTCCATTGCATGTATGTGGGGTGGGGTCGGGTATGTTTATCTTCTCAATCCATCCATCTGTTCTGGGCATACATTATTTCAGTGTTTCACTTTCAAACTGAGTTCCACCTCTCTCTAGAGTTCCTAAAACTGAGTTCCTGCCTAGAAATGAAATTTCTAAAATATCCTTCTAGGAACAATTATTTCATTTTATTTTGAGAGAAAACTGTAAATTAAGGTCTAGTATCTTCTTTAAAACCGAGAAGCCCTGTGGCTAGCAAGATGCAAAACCTGAACTCAAACCTAATATTCTCCCTTCAAATGCTGTATTATCATTTTCTGTGCAATCACTGCTCATGGGTTGATAGTAATAACTAATGTTTGTGTTTGATCAACTTTGTAAATACTCTGTACTTCTCAAATTTTTAATATAGCTTATTTTGGGCTAGTAATTGAGAATTTCCAAAGCGATTGCAATACATTGTACATGCATTAAAAAGCTATGCCACCTTGGAACTATTTTTATTCCCTATATTTTTTTTTACTAAAGAAATTGTGTTTCAGATAAATTAACTGATATGATGAATATAAACAAAAAGCAGGTGCCAGTCTATGTCCTCTTAAATGGAATCATCGAGGCTTCTACCATGTTTTGCTGCTGATCTTGATGGAAGACTGAGATATGAGCTCAAGGAGTGAAATTACTCTGAAATGTACAGATGTGTGTTTTTAAAAATTATTGCAAGTGAAAATGGAAGTCCAGTCTCCAGTTAAAATCTTGAAGTAATAAAAATTTTAATTCTGAAGACCTTAAGCACAGACAGAAACAACGCCTGTTAATCAAATTTTGTGTGGCAATATATAAAATAAGTTGGCATCCATCTGTAAATCTCAGGAGACTGATGTTCTTGTATTTATCTTAGTTAGGTTTAATTTTATTGAACAAGAAATATAGTATCATTTGTTATTCCTGCATTGTTAAAATTTCATGTCTTAGATTTTATTACCCTTCCATCCTCAGGTCTTATTGTGCAAAGCAATACTTTTTAAAAATACTTTTAAGTTTCTCTCATCTTGTTACTTTCTCTTTCCTTCTCTCTTTAATACCAGTTAAGGTCGACCGCTCTAAAATACAGAAGAATCAACTACAAAATACTGCAAATCAAAACCATTCTCTCAATAACAAGATGGATTAATTTTATTAAATGGTTTTCAATAGAGGAGCAACAGAAAATCAAGTATTTTAGTTAATTTCCAACCATAAAGACTAAAGATAAAAAAAAGGAATGTTTTTAGTTATTTGGATTGTATCTATAAGTTGTTGGGGTGATAACATGACTGATTGTCGAAAACAATGTGGACATGGTGAACATGGCCGAGGGAGGAGCAGTCCACCATTCTGGTTTCCCAACAGTCCAGTAACTGCCAACCGACTTAATTTTGCTCCACTGATTAATCACCTCTCAAAATAAAAACCTAAATCTTTCATCCAGTGAAACTGCTCCATCCTTGAAATATTAAATTCCTACTTCTTAGTCTCTAGCAGAAGTCCCTACACTGCTAGTGGTTATACTGAAATATTCTTGTGACCCTTATTTTTTTACTTCATTGGAATTTCAAGTCATTGATCCCCTTTCTCTTATCAAGACACAAAGGAAATAATCCCATACCTCTATGGGTTCATCTTAGACTGGAAGAGTAATGTATAGTATCTGATGGGTTAACAGAGAGAAACAATCAATTTATTACCATACATACGGAGATTTTCTGTGGTTGTAAATTCTAAAGAATAATGAAGTGGAACAGAGATGTTTATCCTGTGTTCAGGGGCTTGGGGCATCAAGGAAAGAGAGGAGGAGACTTTACATATCAGATAAAGAAGGGGGGTTAGCTCTTCCTTACTCTGAAAGTAAAGATGAGATTCTACTGATAAATTAACAACTGAATGAGACCCCCCCAAAAAAAAAGATATTCTGGGCTTTTTTTTTAATGTATATATTTTTTATTGTTATTTATATCTTTTACGTTTTGTATTCCCCTTGGGTAACCCACCACCAATTCACCTGTGATCCATCTCCGTGGTCCCTTGTGTCCTTTTCTACTCCATTTTGTGCTCTTACCCTCCCCTCCTCCCCTGCCCCCCCCCCACCCGCTGAATGTCTCTCTCCTATTTAGTTTCCTTATAGTCCTGTTATAAGTGAAACCATTCAATATTTTTCTCTTTCTTTCTGGCTTATTTCGCTGAGTATGATCCCCTCTAATTCCATCCATGTTGCTGAAAATTGCATGTGTTTATAGGCTTTTTTGATTAGAGAGGGGTGAAGGATCCAGGGAAGGACAGAAACTTCTCCTATCTTTCAGAGCCCTCATTGCTTTCACCCCAAAACAATCTGTACTTTTAAGTAATGGCAATTGAGTTCTTAAGGCTCACAGGCCATTGGTTGAACTCTCATTCCCTTACCAATGTAACAAGAAGTCTATCCTACACATACTGGGTCTGTAGAGTGGTGGAGATGGGACTAGAACCCACTTATGTCTCTCACGAGGTCCTGCTCTGGACTACACACTCACCTACGTCTTTTTGGAGAAGGGTGGAAAAAGGAGCAAGGAGAGAAAGAGAAGCTATAACAATGAAAAAGAAAAGAATCACTGAAAAGAAAGAGGAAGAATACTGAAGGAGTTATGGATACTTTCTGGATTACCCATTAGAATATTCAGGATTTTAAAGACAGACTTCCAACTACTTAGATAACACTGGGGATAAATTTGAAGCATATATTTTTCAGATCAACATAGATCTAAGATGTATTATTGAAAAATATTTTAATTTCTATCTATCCTCCTCCATAATTAGCCCCTCTCCTAGCCAAGGCATTCTCTCAAGAATCCACGAATAAGGAGTTTACAGAACATGCCAATTATTATACAGAACAGAGAGGTCTATATATTACATACACAGCTATAAAATTTCCATATAACTTATGTGAGGTTAAACATTATTGCACTAATTTGGGATGTAAAGAAACTGAGAGATTAAATCTAGAATGAATTGTAGTAGAGGCAGTATTTAAAGCTGAGGCAGCCTGATGCTGGAAATATGGCTGACCCCCTTTACTTTCTAAGATATAACCTCTTATTTTTCTGATCTTGTCTCAGCTAAACATGAACAACAATAACAAAACCTCTGTAATTATTGCCATGAAACAAAATCCCAAATGACTCTATTATATGCATTCCTTTTAAACTTACTACATAATTTAAAAAGAGTCAGAAAGTGATTTTCATTACTGTATTCCCCACCACAAAAGATGTATCTTGTTTGACTCTGCTAAAGGTAAAGTCTGCAACAGAAGAAGGTGGGGACTCAATCCTTGCTTTTGGTGGTGGCTGGACAGGGATGTGACTTGGGGTATTTTGACTCCTTCCAGTATATGTGTGTTTACGATTTGGAAGAGTTTTAATTAAAATTCTGTCACTTCATTTGTTTGCAACATGTGCGAGCACCTGCTTTAGGATTTTACTTACCTTCTCTTATTTTTCAGAAATTCTTTTCTTGGACAGTTCTTCAGAAAGAGTAGGATTTGGGAAGAAGTACGATTTTGGAAGTTCTGCTTCTCTGAAAGCAAAATTCAGTGCTCTTCTTAAACTTGTAGAAAGTCTTGCTGTGTGGTGGGAAACTGTATTCTTACATAGAACATGGACATTTCTTTGTCTTTTGACTACCATGACTTTATTTCTAATCATGAAATGGAAAATTTTTAAAGTAATAGTGTGGAACTGTTAAACAATACCCATAGCTTTGGCACTTATAGTTTCTCTGTGATAAAAGATTTCTTTCTTGAATATTTCTCTGCTGAATGAAGATGACTTTTGGAATTGTTGAGCAAATTCTAGTTGAGTTATGACAATCAGGTTAGGGCAACTGGTTGCAGCTCAAATGTTACAGCTCTTATGTCACATCTGGAAGGTTACTGCTCTTATTTCAGTAGCATTAGTGTTATAACTCTTTATAAATGGAGTTTTACAACAAACATTTATTCTGGGTTTCAGGGCTGATACAGATTCAAAGAACACTTGAGGTGAATGCCCCAAGAGAAGTTTGGGGAGTGTGCTTGTATAGACAAAGCAGTGGGACTAGGTTCACCTTTTGCAAATGAGGTTTCACTCAGTGAAGTTCTGATTGGTAAAAAGTTTGTCAAACAGTGATTGGTCAAATTTTCTATCATGGGTGTGGCTGGCCAGTGTGGTTTCCTTTCTTCTCTGCTGTGGCTGTGAATACTCTTGCCTGAACATGCTTGGGTGTCTGCATGTTCCTGGGGCCCATCCTTCAACAGCCTCCCAGTTAGTTGGGTATTTACCCAGGCTCAGGATAACTTCATATTCATTTTTCTCTATTTTATTTACTAGATTTATAATTAATGCTATTCTCCTATAAGTGCATAGAAACTGAGGAGTCAAAATAACTGAGAATTTATAATCACAATCTAAGATCTAGTACAATCCTTCTCTATTCTAGTTGTGTGGTCTCTCAACTTCATTTTCCTTGTACTTGCAATGACAAAAAATACAGTCCCACATATCAGGTAATATATTTTCCAGTACTGTTGAAATTTTAAACATTATACTAATGAAATCTAATATTGTTAATCCCATGATTTATGGACTATTATTCCCCCAAATATTAAAGGTTGCTATGAACTACTATTCACCCAACTATTAATGTCAGCTAAAATCCAAACTCTGATTGCAAATGAAAACCTGTTCTTATATTCCTGCTTTGCTAAAAATAGAAATCTAATACAAGGAGGGCAAAAGTATTCTATGAGAGCACAGAAGAAAACTTCGATATTTTTGTAATTTTTTCCTTTCCATGATCCTTGGTAATTATAGCTATGTGTAACAATTTAGATAGACCTCAAAACAAAGCAATTTGGTTTTGCAATTGGCCTGATTATGCTAACATCTCTTAAAAAGTTATGTGCATCATTTTAAAGTAGCAACACTCCCTACCAAGTTTAACTGACTTAATGCTGCATTTTGCAGAGTCTGATACCAGGAAGGCGAAATTATACTGTTGTACCAGAAAAGAGCCATGCTGAGAAGCAATATGAATAATGCCTCCTTGAGATACTGATGGATAGATGGTGAGGGATCTGAGGATCAGTCATAGTTATTAATCATGTGTGCTAATGTGACTGATTGCTATTACTTCATACACTAGGTGGCTAGGAATGCAGCCAGTTCAATAAAATCATTTTAACTTCCTTTTCATGGTGATCATTTTTCTTGTGTCTCCTTTCCTCCTTTGGTGTTCTTCAATTAAGAAAGAAAAGGCCTTCCTTTCATTTCAGTGTAAGTGACCCTTCATCAGGGTTCACTGGGAAAAAAATATGACCACACTCTTCAGAGCATGTCTTTTCCTGTGGGTGAGAAGGCTCTGCTAGGCTGACTGTAAGCTATGAAAAGAATTGGGTATGTTGATTCCCTTTCTCCCTACTCTCCACCTGTGTTCCATTGTCTTATAGCAAATGAGGGGTAAAGACCTACACATTTGTCTTTCTTCCATACAGTAAGTACATTCAGATATTTCTGTACATATTTGATGTAGAAAAATTCCTCCAAAAATAAAAAAAAGAGAACTTCTAAATGTAGAACAGACCATATGGTTTGCTATTTGAAGTATCCCCATTTGAATTTTGCAGGAAATGTAGCACAGCTAATAAAATGTGGCCTTGAGTGTTGAATGTTCTGGACTAAAGATATTTTAAAGGCAACTTATAGCCTTGAAGATTTCCAAGAATCTTTGACTGCAGGGGATATTGCTTTGCCTTTGCTGAGGTCAGTGTTACCTATTAGAATTCTTAAAAACAACTCAAATGAAATTGATTGTTGTTTAGTTGAAATGGGGAACACTAAGGAAACCATTTCATCTGTTGATGAAATGTCATTTGTGTTTGGCTGGGTGTTTTGGTTGACATCAAGCTAAAACATATTCAGGGTTTGTTTGATTGTACAACATGTTTGAAGAGCTATACTTTAAATATCCAAATTTTCTTATTTACACAAATACATGCAAAACCTTTGAAGCAATTCTAACAGAAAATGCAATTTAAAAAAACAATAAAGAATGTGAATGCAGTACCACAATACATTTGATCATAAACAGTCACTTCAATAACTGAGTTTAATTTATTTATTTATTTTTGTTTTTTGTTTTTTAAATATATATTTTTATTGTTATTTATGTCTTTTACATTTTGTATTCCCCTTGGGTAGCCCACCACCAATTCACCCGTGATCCATCTCCATGGTCCCTTGTGTTCTTTTCTATTCCATTTTGTGCCCTTTTCCTTCCCTCCCTCCGATAACTGAGTTTAATTTAAATGGCTTTCCCCCTCCCTCCCCTGATTTACTGTTGTTATGAATAAGAATTTGAGTTATTTTAAGAGGGGTTGAAAGTAGTGTTGCCCATTTTCATGTTCAGGTATAGAATAACCCTTTTGACTCTAAAATTTTCCAGGCACTGACAGGGAAAGATTAACTAAAATAGAATTTGATTCCTGCTGTAGTGGTGACTACATAGCATTAAATATATTATTAATCCAAGAAAATATTTTTATACTAAGCCATTTGGATCCATCAGTAGTCCCATTGTAATTGATGGATTACTGCATTACCATGTAATTTAGTTTGTTTTAGAGGCATACCACTCACTATCATTTTAGTTAATTGTTTAACCAAATAAGGAGAAAAATTGCTCCAGGAAAATGAGCAATCTAGAATACAGAATAGGATTCCTTTTGTTAAGAGAATGGTTATGAATTATTTTCTTAAAAACTGTACATCTAAGACATCATTAAGTCTCTTGCACTCTCAACACATACCTCCAGTGTAACTGAGGAAAGGAAATGAGGAAGAAGGGAAATTCAATTTGTTGTTATTTGAACGATGTACCTCTCCCTTAAAATAACACTGATAAAATATCAGGTCTGTTTTTGACTTTATTTTTTTCTTGGAGCAATTTTCAAACCTAAAATGAACTTTCTTGGAAGGAAAATTACGAGAAATCAATCACAATTTCACCTGCATCCCCACCAATTCTGCTCATTTAAATGAGATTCAAATAATCTGTTAGATATCTTTGTATCACTGAGGCAATCTATGGAAGTTTATGCTACTTATATATGTGTGTGATTTTAGGAAATGACAGAAACATCTTCCTTTGATAAAAATTGATTAAATTGAAATTTATGAAATTCATACTCATTCACTCAAATGTAGCTCAGATGGACCTTTTTAAAACAACATTTTAAAAAATTTATAGCATTTTAGATTTACAAAATTATGGTGAAGATAGTACAGTAAATTCCTATATTTGCCAGCTTCGGTTCCCCATTGACATTTAAATTAATATGATACATTGATACCACACGATTAAATTCTGCTATTCAGATTTCCTGACATTTTCCTTGATATGTTTTTTCTTTCCTAGGAGCCTATCTAGACACCAAATTAGATTTAGAAGTCGTATCTCCTTCAGTCCTGCTTTGTGTGGTAGTTTCTCAGACTTCCCTTGTATTTGATCACATTGATATATTTTTTTAAAGATTTATTTATTTGTGCATACAAGCTGGGGTACAGGCCAGAGGTGTGGGGTGGTGAGAGGGTTCACCAGAGACAGAGTGGGGAGCAGAGCAGGCAGATCAGAAATACACTGCTGAGGGGAGCAGCAGGCGAGGCAGGAGAGGTCTGCCGCACCATGTGGGATTCTCCCCGGCTGGGCATTGAACTCGCATGGCTACTGCCAACAGCTCCACAGCGCAGCACTTAACCGCTGCGCCACCAGGGAGGCACCCACATTGATATTTTTGATGAGAACTGGCCAGTTGTTTTGTAGAACGTTCCTCACTGGAGATTTATCCCTTGTCTTTTCTGATTAGACCGGATTCCTTTTGCTGATTAGAATGGCAATATGGTGTGAGGGGAGAAAGCCCTCAGGAGTTAAAGGGTGCTCTCATCCCACAATGTCAGGGGTACATACAATCAGTGTGACTGATATTAACCTTGATTGCCTGACTGAGGTAGTTTTGTTAAGTTTCTCCACTATAAAGTTATTTTTTCCACCCCTTTCTTTCCAAGTTGTGTTCTTTGGAAGCTAGTGGCTCTGAGAAGTCCATGCCTAAGGAGCAGGAAGTTGTGCTTCTCTTCCTTAAGGGCAGAGATGCTCCATAAATTAGTTGAAACTAGTATACAATGGCGATGTTTCACTTCTTCTCATTTGCTTTTTTATTCAGGGATGGATGTATGTCAATATAGACCCAAGGATATTTACTTTGTACTGTAGGATATAGTCCAATCTTCCTCCTTTGTTTTGGTCATTGAGTTCTTTTAGTGGGCTCCTATATCTTCCATCTGTTCCATTAACCTGTGGGGTTTTTGTCTTGCAATTTCTTCCTTTCCGGAGTTAGAAGATGCTTCAGACTCTTCTTTTACATTCCCTGCCCAGTGGTAGAATCAAACATTTCGGTAAGGAGCCCTGGTTTCTTAGAGAATGGTATTTGAAGCCTAACTCTGGGTGCTAAGTGTGCACGTAAACTTTTTGTAAATTTTTCCCCTGCCCTGTACATCTTTGGTAAGATAATTTGAGAAGTTTATTTGCATTTCATTAAAAAAAATGAAAATACCTGACCTCCATGGTGGCCTAGAGGTTAAGTCTCAGCCCTTCCACAGCAAAGCCCCACTCAACGGCCTAAGTTCAATCTCTGGCCAGGGAGCTAACCCACATATGGTGCAACAGATCTCTCCTATCTCACCCGCTGCTCCCCTCAGCAGTGTATTTCAGTAGATCTGCCTGTTCTGCTCCTCACTCTGTCTCTGGTGATTCCTCTCACCCCTTGCACCTCTGGTCTACATCCTAGTTCTTCTATGCAAAAATCTTTAAAAGAAAAGATTTTAGAAAAAATGAAAATACCAATGTACTTCCTAATATAAATTCAGGTATTTTAGACCATGAACAAAATTAAAATTGATTTAGAATGGTCTAAACATAGCCTATGAATTTATGAGATTTACCTATGATCTTTGAAACATCAGGAATTCATGTTGCAGTGAATCAAGAGAGAGCAGATATTTCAAAACTTGAAATTATTGTAAACTTTGGGATCTGAGCAAAACATAGTGAAATCCTAGTACTGAGGTTTAGATAAACTGTTTTTCTAAAGAATATCTTATTTCCAAAGTCAGCATTTCTTCTAATCAATAAATTACTGTCCTGCAACATATAGAAAAAAAAAGGGACTTAATATTGACTGTCATTAGTGTGTTGAAATGTTTTCTTCTCCAATTGTGAACTGACATTTACCCTGAATGTCTTTACTATATATAGAAAATGTCTGTGATCTTGCTACATAAACAGTCGGTTTGGACTAGATGTAGATCTCTTCAATTATTCAAAAAGTGTTTAATGAGCACCCAACAGCCCATTCTTTATGATCTTCCGTAAGTCTTGTAAACTTTAATATTTATCTGTGATATAGTCTATGGACTACAGGCATGCAGCATATGGTCATGGAAAGGGAATTGGAGAGAAAGCATCAGCTTCAGTAAAAACTCGCGATTACTGAAATAACTAACTTAAATAAATATTGAGTAAAGTAAATATTGAGTAAAGTAATATTGAGTAAAGTAAAATAAATATTGAGTAAATATAATTATACTAATAATTTAATAATAGTAAATACAGTATGCCAGCCATAAAGCTATGACTTTTTATATTATATGAATTTGATAGCTAAAATTAGTTCATATAGTCAATATCTGTTTCAAAGGCAAGAAAATTTAGATTGTGAGGGAATTAATTACTGAATATCACATAGAGTGCAAGGAACAAGGTTGGTTTTATTATAAAAACTTCCAATTATTTTCTTAATTGCTAGGCTATGCCACTTCATTGAAAATTCTCACATTTGCAAACACAAATCCAGTTACAGTCTCTATGACCATATTATGCAAATCTAATCAGTCTGTAAGAAGATGTATAGTATACTGCTATTATAAAGATTTGTTTGTGTGTACATACATATGTATACAGATACAAATGTACAGAAAGAGAGAGAAAAAAGTAAATTTAATTTTATATTGAATTTACAATTTGGCACATAGCATTTGAAAATTTTACTAATTGTCAATATAGATTATATAGTGTGAATTTCACTCAGGTGATGATGACTTTCCCTTATCATTGTTAAGAGCTCAAGAGAGAGAAAAAGGCAGACTAATGTAGATGAGAAATTACTCATGTTGCAGAAACATTGTTCATTTGCTTCTGGCATCAGTTGAGGAAAGAGGCCATATATTTATGTCACAACATAATGGCATACTGTAGGCTATTTCTATATGCATTCTCATTCCAGACTAATTTGTCAATTGTCGGTAAATTCAGCATCTTCCACATCCGGATAAATATAGATCTCTTTCTCAGTTGACGGTAAATACATTGCAGCTGCTCTATGGCAGGCAGCAGATAGATGGAGACGTTAAGGTGACTTTCTTGCTGAATACAATCAGACACTGAAGAGGATGTATAAGCAACATGTTAGGGAATAAGACCAGAATCTGGGGGCATCTCACCATCTTCGCCGTGGTATTCGCCTTGGTCAGTATGGTTTCTTGAGTTGTAAGAAAGTAATTTGAATCAGGCTGACTCTGTCTAGAACAGAGTAAACCAGATTCTGATGTTAATGGCTGTGTGGTTTAATACGATTTTATAAGATTTGCTTTGATCTAGTTGTCTGAAATCCTGTTGGAACAAGGTAGGACATATAGAAATAAAGATCTAAATAAATGCAAGTACAAAATACAAGTTTTGATCCATAGTCATCTTTGATTCATTGAACAATGAATGAATGCTGGCCAGTCACATCAAAAATGCTATGGAAGGATCAGAGAAAAATAGGTGAATATTAGAGAAAAGAAAGAAAAATAATGCTGGCCTTTGAATAGAGGACTCTTAGATGTTTTACTCAAATAAAAAGTATAGCACTATAATAGAAATTATTTTGTAAAGGGGTATTAAAAATGCTAAAAATAGCATTCAATAATAGCAAAGGTATGGAAGCAACCCAGATGTCCAAAAATAGATGATTGGATCAAGAAGATGTGGTACATATACACAATGGAGTACTATTCAGCATGGAAAGAAGATAAACACATGCAATTTGTAGCGACATGGATGGAATTAGAGGGAATCATACTCAGTGAAATAAGCCAGAAAGAAAAAGAAAAATATCGAATGGTT